>JAULBU010005438.1:0-25581 GCA_032358235.1 Odonthalia washingtoniensis
GCGGTAGATAGGGATAACGTCAGGCAGTTTAACCTGGAGCCTCATCCACTCCGGGCACGGGATAACAATTGGACGCTCCTCCCCACCCGGCGTAGCTGGAGGGATTCCGGCAACCCCTATGGTCTCATCACGACCAACGCGACGGCCACGTTCACCCCGAGTTCTCTTGCAGCAACAAATTCTTCCGCTTCACTTACCACGCCGTGGGCACGCACATCCCCGCTCGCAGCCGCACGCGCCTGGGCATACGGGTCGTTAATTGACCCTTCTCCGGGGGTTTCTTCTCCCGTCAGTATCTGTTAGCACGCAACACATAAAAAATCAAAAGCAAACAAACAAACAAAATACAACTAGAAACAGTGATAATAATCGAGATCCTCACGAGCAAGAAGCGATACCGACGATTCTCTCGACGGCAGTTGATCTAGGTGAGAGATTGACTCGTTAAATCGCGTGATTAGGGGAGGGGTCTCGTGTAGTACCTTGCCTAGTGGCGGGTACCGAGGTGTACCCACACTATTTCCTGTATCCAACTTCCCGTTTATACTCCTTCCTACAGTCTTCCTTTCCTTTTTACGCTTTTCCTCTTTCTCCCCTTTTGCCCGTCTTCACGTGTCCACTCGCAATCCGGCTGGCCACGTGTAGCCTCCAGTTTTTAGATAATAAATACCGCCTCGTCGACGCCAACCAGCACCGACTAAGACGGGCATCTTTGTCCTGTCGATCAACTAGACCCCAACAGCATAAACAACAGCTACATTCGAGCGCCCGAGAGAGAACCCCATCAAGCACGATACGGGCTGGGATCGTGACGATCCACGATTGCTCCCCCACGTGCGCGCCTCCCTCCGAGCGGCGCCACTGGTTGTGTGAAGCACGCAATCGTCCAAACCCCCGCTCTCGCCGTCACGACGGTGTCTACAGTCCACCGTCGTGCTGGGTTTTGTTCTTCAGCTCTGCCACCCCATTTTAAACCCTTGTACCCTCTGCACCCGAGCTACTCGGTTAGGGGTACTACACTGTGGTTGTGTTCAGATTTTCGGAGACCGAATCTTGTAAAGGATCCGAGGAGAATAATAATTTTACTTTTTGAAATTCCCTTAGCCGACAGCGGGCTAAGTAGGTAAGAGTGAATTGCATGAACAGCAAACTACTGTAAGGTACAGCAAACTACTGTAAGGTACAGTAAGGTATATAATAACAGATACGTGGTGGATTGACACCAACTCAATCATGGTGTACTGGTTGCAAAACAGGGGAAGCATGACAGTGGTCGGGAGTATGCGTGCTAGGTCTTTTTCCGATGGTGTTCTTCTTAAAAAAATTGTCCGGCACTCGCTCTCATCGAAATCACAGAAACGTTTCACTAATCCACGTACTTTTCATACATCCATCATCGAACTGTCCAGACGTATTGATTCGTATTTACCTGTACGAAAACATTGAAGTGAATGCTAATTATTTCATCACTTGTCATATTGTTAAATTTCGTTGAAAAGCCACATGATTTACATAGGGACGGTTTCCACTTGCTACCGTCCCTGCGTAATTGATTATATAAATTTTTACATATGTTGAATTGATGTCTGAACTGCTTATCATTCCATTCTTCTTGATGCCATTTTACATCACTCTCATTTTCAGATTGTTCCCTGGTTGCTGTTCCACCATCTTGGTTCTTGTATTTTCCGAGCTCTTGATCTTCGTTGGCATCAAACTCCAAACTTCTTTTCATTTCTATTGATAAAGGTTATTGTTCTTCATTGATAACCCTCTGCCGTTCATGTATTTTCAAAACAACTTCAACTAAATTTATTTTCCTTTCCAGTTTGTTTCGTCGTTTCGTAATACGACTGTATTCGCTGCGTATAGATGTCATACTAGCCGAGTTTCCAATTCTTCCTCCCGGTCCTGCCATTGTAGTGTACTTGGTTCATAAAAATTGTTGCAACTTGTTATTTTCCACATTTCAGTCTTCGTAGACTGAAACTATTGTAACTTTTATTTTTCTTGGCGCGCTTGATCAATTCCGAATTTGTTGAAAACTGAATTGAAATAACGGTAGCTCTATAATATTTTGGCAAGCTGTCTCGTGATTCTTCCTTTATAGGACAAAATCACGCTTGACGATTTAATGAATGCGATTGTTGCATCATGCCGATGTCGCTCACGATTACGGACGGCGGTGAGATTTAATCTCCTGCGTTACACACGTTTGATATCTGTACAGCATAAACCTGTCTGTACAGCAATGAAATTCCTCATGTCATTGACCGTAAAACTAACCCATAATCGTAACTAATTTCAACTCTCCTTCTCAACAAAAGCATCATCAAACCCTATCACTAATCAACAAAACAAACAACAAACAAAACATAAACATAACGAAAACAACCACAACAAAACCAACGTAAAGTTAATCAATTTTAACAGTTCATCCAATGCAATCCGTGATGATTCATTTACTTAAGATCTTTTACTGCATTGTGATTGTACATCACTTGATTAATCAATTCTTTGAAGTGACGCGTAGGTAGTGGTTTGGTTAATAAAGCTGCCAACTGAACCTCAGTCTTGACGTAGCTTAAACCTATTTCCCCTTCCTGGACCTTCTCATTTAAATAGTGATAACGCAAGCTGATATGCTTCAATTAAATAAACTTTCCTTCGCCACTTGACAATACAATACATGCCAAATTATCCTCATGTATTATAGTAGGACTTTCTTCTCTAATACCAAAACTATCCATCAAGCTCCTGAACCATACAACCATGCGAGGAGCCGAGTATTCTGCTATATACTTCGCCTCTGCGGTACTGTACGCAATCAATGATTGTCGCTTTGAAGACCAATCCACCACATGATGTCCAATACATATCAATACTCCAGTAGTCGATCGTCTCGTCGCGATGTCATTCGCCCATGACGCATCAACGTAGAAATTTCATTCGCTTGGTGAGCGTTTATGAGAGGTCAGAAGTCCATGAGTTATTGTTCCCTTGACGTACCTTACTAATCCTTTTAATGCCTTCCAATGTGATTGCCTCGGTGCTGACACATAACGTGCCAGTTCTGAAACTGCAAGTGCAATATCAGGCCTCGTGCATACACTCAAGTATAATAAACTACCAAGAAGTTCTCGATAAGTACAAGAATTCACTTCATCGTCTGGCGTTGAGTGAGAAAACTCGTAAAGATCTTCACTTACTGACCATGGCACTTGATTTTCTTTAGCATCTACCATGTTAAACTTGCTCAGTATTTTATGAATGTATGAGCTTTGAGGTACATGAATTTCATTTACTTTCCTACCTATGCTCATACCTATAAACCAACAAAGTTCACCCATATCCAGCATTTTAAACCTAGCTTTTAATGATCTTTTTATTCTCTCCAAGGTAACATCATAGATACTCATTTTCAGGATATCGTCGACATACACCATTATTGCAATCTATAATTTTCCTCGCGCGTGTCTTTCATATAAACACTTATCCGCTAAACTTGGGGACATGTGTGGCCCTCTGGAGCTACAGAACCAATAGTTCCACGTGGCAGATGCATGGATGGTGAGCGAAGCAGATCGTGACATATGGCATCACTCTTACAGTAAACAATTAAACTTGTACTGTAAGATCTGCTGTCTGGCAATCGATTTCATGCTCCGATGAGAGGCTCTCATCGGAATACCAAATCGGTTTCCAGACGTCAACCGAGCATACAGTACATAATTAATTTATGTACTGTGTGCAGTGCTGTACTGTACAGTATACACAGCTATCATTTTAACCGCCGGCCGCTTAGTCTTAAACTATCGGCACGGCAGCACTACAGAATAAACTTATGGTTTCTTCGCCATCACCGTTTTTTGATCATCGAAAATCGCGCAGCAACTAACGCTCAGTCGCTGCATCAACCCGAATATGACCGAAGCGAGACGATGTGCCTGTGGCTGGCCACAGAAATTTCTCGAGTGTTACTTCGCGGATGAACACGCGCCACACTCAGCGCACTGACTTAACGCTTCATTCGCCGCTCTCATCTCATCGTCGTAACAACCTTGCGAAACCAACGATCGCAAACAACCGTAACGCCCTAACTTCCGGCTATGGAAGTATGGGAAAAACTTCCGGCCCCGTGTAATTAATTGGCCCCAACTCAGCGCCCAGGTTGCGAAGCGTCAACCCAGTTCAAGTCCCCCGCTTTATAAATGAACGCGAAAGGTACGAAGTTGAGGTACGTTCGAAGCAGATATAAATTCCAACTCTAACCATTCTTTCGTATACAGCTTGCATCGATCTACCTTTACTTAAGAATTTTCTGTCCATGGGCAAGTTTGAAGACATTGCTGAAGGGACCGACGATGCGAAAGACTTCACAAGCTCACACATCAAGACCCACATATCGAAGGATTTATTGACAGATCGAGCACGGCCGGGATGGACATATCCAATACCGAAGATGCACTTCAAGGCTTTTAGATGACAACAAACATGCGTGACGCGGATGCCTGAATCACCCATTTTTGCGCAGACTTCTTTGATCGTCTTGAAAACGTCGGTTGCAGCGCTTTCGGAGACAATAATCCGAAGAAAACGATCCACCTACTTGTGAATCGTTTGCACCTACCGGCTTTGAAACGAAGGATGAGCGACCGGATCGCTTATGACATGCAATTGAAAAAAATTCCGAAAGTTTATCACCTTGCTGTCAGAAGAAGCCGTGAACTGTCAAGTTTATGGCATAGCAAAATGGAAGTGATGACCAAGCCGAAAGCCTCAACATCTTCCTCCTCAACTACAAGAAAGGACAAGAATAAAGGTCCTAGAAAGGACCGGGAAAAATTGAAAATGTGAAAGGGATACGTCAATACTTGCGAAACTGCAAGGAATTCTCGAAAGAAGAAAAGGATCGACTGTTTCAAAAACGCAGATCAACTAAACATGATTCTGCTAAACGCACAGTTGATCTAAGTAATGTGGGTTACCGATAAAACAGTAGGAGATCCGCTAGTCAGCCGGCTATTCATCGAAGCGCTCGGCTTTAATTCAAGAGACATTCTCACCGCCGACGCTGCCAGATACTCCGATATCGTGGACGTGTCATACCGGTTAACATCCAACACTGCCCCACACGGAAAAGTAGCCCATATTCTGGAAGGAGTATATCATGCAGATGAGGGCGCCGATGACGTTGAACTTGACGAAGAAGATGAGTAGATTGACGTGGGACCGGAGGATGAACACGAGAAGAAAAATGTTCTTGCCAATAAGATTTCTGAGGCAGCGGAAAATGGCATGAGCAATATCGGACGCGAAAAGCTTCGAAAATTACTATTGGCATATGGTGACGTAATCAAGTGGAAGATCAATTCAAAAACATCCGCCGAAATCGAACCTCTTTGCGTCAACTTAAAGCCGAACGTCACGCAGGTAAATTCCAAACAGCATCGTTATCCACCAGAAAAGAAAGAATTCATGATCAAGTATGTTTGTCAACTCCTCAAACTCGGCTTGGCAAAGAAAGTAACGGCACCAGAATGGGTATCTACCCGCCTCATCGTTCCGAAACGAGCTTCCGCAATATATAGTCTCACTGTTGACTACCGACTAGTCAAGAACGCAACATTGCAAACGTTCTGTCCCATGAAGAACATAGAAGCCGAGCTTTTTGATGCCCGAGGAGCGAAGGCATTCAACTCCATCGACTAATGCAGCCGGTACTGGCAAGCATCTGTACATGTAGACAGTCAACCACTAGTCGCATTTATGACTCAGGAAGGTGTCGTAATGCCGACGCGAACTACACAAGGCGGTACAAACTCAGCTGCAAAATTTCAGAAAAAAGTTTCCGCATGCTTCGCGGAATTGACTGAGAATTTCAAGGCCTACATCGACGACTTCATTACCTTTGCTACAGATGAAGAAAAACTATTGAAGATTCTAAGCCGTTTATTAGAGACACGATGCAAGAGGAACCTTATTGTATCTATGCTGAAATCGAACTTCTTTCTGAAGGAAGCGAAGTGACGCGGCGGCCTCATCGATGCAGAAGGTGTCACATTCAACCAAAGTAACCTCTACGGTCCCAAAGGAAGTGACACTCCGCGTACTTCTGCAGAACTGTGTGAGTATGTACACGGCATGAATTGGATTTCTACCAGAATTCCACGATTTGCGGAACCAGTCGCACCACTGAGAGAACTATTCGAAGTTGGTTACGTTAAAGCAGGCGGAAGTCGCAGGAATAAATCAATCGCCAAGTTCGGCTTCGCAGAAGTGGGATGGAATGCGAAGCACGACTCTTCGTTCAAGAATATTGAACAATAGGTGCAGGAATCCGTACAACTCACGAATCGTGACCCGGAAAAGCCTCTATGCATTCATAGAGATGCTTCCGACAAGCATTGGGAATTCTGTGCCACGCAATGTACCCCCGCTGAACCTGCAGAACCGATAATGGACCAATCACACCAACCGTTGGCGTTCTTGATCAGTACTTTCTCAGATTGTGAAGAGAATTGGTCGACTTACGAGCGAGAGGCGTATGCTGTGGTTCAAGCATTTCGCAAATTAGATTACCTACTGGTTTGAGACCAGACCACGAGAATCGTTACAGACCATCGAAACTTACTGTTCATATTCAACCCGGCCATCATGGAACCCTCTATGGGCCGTCACAAGGTTCAAAAAGCCATCCGTTGGGTGCTCTACCTAAATGCTTTCTATTATCGCATAGAAAACGTATCTGGAGATTCCAACATTTGGCCAGATATGATGACGCGTTGGATGCGCAGGTATCTAAAAAGGCATTTCGTTCGCTGTGTGACTGTAGCCTTACTGTTCAATGGTGTGACTGTGCAGCCTGAGTTACCCGAGTTCGAGTGGCCAACGACTTTCCACATCGTTTCAGCCCAAGATTCTCATAACCCTCCACCTCCTGTCAACGTTAAAGCCGATGATTCCGGCATACTACGTATTAATGGTACTACACAAATCTCTCCTGATTGTACCGAACTTAAGATTCGTATACTCATGGTGGCCCACGGTGGAAATGCAGGCCATCGCGGCTCTGATCCCACTTGGCATGCTATACGGGAACAATTTATATGGACGGATCTATGTGACGACGTACAATCCTTCGTGGGTGCATGTCTCCTTTGCGTGCTGGAAAAGAGCGGTAACAATTTGTCTCGATCTTTATCAATGAATATTAATTCTACTGAGCCCAATGAAGTTATCCATTGCGATTACCTATTCCTTGGTGAAAGATCCAACGATAACAAGTACGTTCTTGTCGTCAAGGATGATCTCAGTGGCTATTGTTGGTTCGACCCCACGTCTTCCGCAGATGCAGATCATACCGCAACAATACTCGCGCGTTGGAATCTCGTTTTTTCAACCCCTACCGTTTGGGTTTCCGATCAAGGCTCACACTTCAAGAATGAAGTCATGCAACATCTCGCCACGTCTCATCGCATTCGCCACAACTTTACTGTGACCTATTCTCCCTGGTGCAATGGTACCGTAGAATCGCTCATGCGATCCATCCTATCCGCTACAAGAGCGATTGTCGCCGAGTTGAAGCTAGCACCTCATGATTGGATGGCAGACATACAAGCCATAGCTTCTGCTCTCAATGAATGTACCTTGGATAGGCTCGAACACTGACCCAGTCGAATAGCTGGAAGTTCGCTTGAAGCAATGACTGGCATCAAGCCAAACCGTTCCATACTTCGTATACTTTCAACATTAGAAAATGGTGCCGAAGAGAGAACTCTTGAACACGCTCGATTCGAACAAGTAATCGCTATATCTGAATTACAAGCGGCACTATATCAGGTACATAAACACGTCGCACAATCCGTCAGTATACGCCGAGAGCGTGCAATCACGACGCACAAAAAAGCTACGAACATTATTAGTCTCTCATTTTCTGTTGGTGATTTCGTCCTTGTTCGATGCGCAAACGACCGTGGTCACAAAATTCGTTTTAAGTGGTTCGGTCCCTGCCTCGTCATAGCTGCGCACGGACAGATCATGTAAGACATTTTGCCTATTCAAGTAAGCCATGTCGAATGCATCAGCAAATGCCATTGTCTCACTACCTGATACAGATCCGCTTATACGTTTTGATTTGTGAGAGGCCCAATAAAGTGGTTGGCATACTTTATACTTATATGTTAATAGGGTAATATATCTTATTTGTGAGGACCTGTCGTAGTTTGAAGCAAATGAAGCAATACCAACATTTCATTTATACTATTGTATTCTTTTTGATGAATAAATGTAATTCCATTTTTATCGCTTTCAATTTGAACACCTGAGAATTGAACGTTGTCCCATTCTCTTGTCTTACACTGGAACTTGGTTTCAGTAAGCGTTTCCAGATTACTATATTCATAATTACCACTATGTCAGCTATCGTCAACATAAGTAGCACACATACCTATTTGTTTGTTACCAATATGCTTGAAAAATAAAGCAGCATCCGATACACATGATTTCATTCCTAAGTCTTTTTCAAGATGATTTCTGAATGTTTTACCCCAATAGTCACCACTATCTGTTAATCCATATAATGGTTTGAGAATTTGTATACGTTCATCTGGTTCTAGATGAAATTCTTTAGGGGGATCAAGAAAAACCTCTTTAGTAAGCTTTTCGGCGCTTTGTATATAGGTTTATGTAACATCACTACAAAATAAACGAAATCCGAAAATGATGGCAATAACAATTAATATCCTTGTAAACTATTGCTTAGAAACGGATATTTCGTGTACCACCGTATTTTTCATATTTTCTTTGGGCCCTTGAACTATGAAACGAGATTTCCAAATTTCTTTTTTAGATCCTTCATCTTTAATAGCTAATACAAATCTTCCCATTAGAGTATTAGGATCCTTAGAAACCTTTTCTCTGCATACTATCTTCCATGTTTTTCGTCTTATTAATCCTTCTATCTCTTTTCTTTGCTTCATTTCGAGCATATCAATGAAATTGACATGCTCGAGGATCCGATGGCTTGATAATTTCAGTTATGAAAATGCTGTAAGGATATAGTTCGGGTCCACTGTTTGACTTTAGTGAAAACAAATTATGATTGTAGTTTCTTAAAAAAGGCTTCATTTGTAATGCATTGAATGTTTGTCGTTTAGTCACATCTAGCGTTTGAACTGTAATAGTTCTACCATGATCATTACATCAAATAAAAGGTCCTACCCATTCTTTTAGATTCTCTGAAACAATTAAAACTTCTTCTCCTAATGTGTAAGTCCTATTGGCAGCTGGAGGTATATTCTTTGTTACTGCCGCTAGAATTTTACGTTCAGCAATAATAGAATTCATTTCGATTTGAGCTGTTGCCACTGCTTGCATTAGATTTTTTTGACGAGCAAAATTTGTACAAATCATCAGAAAAAGGGGGTATTATTCTGAAAACTAATTTGGATAGTACCAGACCGTTGTAATTTATTGTGGAATTCATAGCTTTAACTGCAATTTTTAGGAGAAGAACTCCTGGAATATCCTTGTGCTGAAGTCTAACTTTCTTGCAAATACGTCTAAGAGGATCGTGTAATTTCTCTCCTATCCCAAGAGAACTATGAGCTTTTACTCAGGATAATCTTAGTACAATTCCTAACATCTCTGTAATATGTTTCCATCTTTCCGACGTAAATACGGAACCTTGATCTGCCGTTAATATATTTGGATATCCAGTGTACATGACACAACATGTCTCTATAAATGCTAACCAAACACCTTCAACTGATTTTCCGTAATAAACCCCATTGAAAGATAAAAACATTGCTGAGGAGAATCTAGTTACTGTATCTACTACATGTAAGACCGATTTACCATCTAACCACATTAAATCTACTGAAAGTTCTTGTCCAAACACAAGATTTTCTTCTGATGGTAAGCAGGCTTTGAATCGTATTGGTGGTGGGGAGATTTTCTGAGATATATCGCAGTAGTTTTGAATTTTTTCAAGAGTGCGGCGTGTTTCTGTATTTGTTTCCTATGGTCTTGCTGTTTTTAATAAATTGTACAGTTTGTCAGATGTTGGGTGTGAAAAACCTCGGTGCATCTCAACTAATTCTTTTGAAGTAAAATATTCTTCCTTGTCTATTTTCCATTCCAAATATACATGCCCTTTCTTGCGAATTAATGTGATTTGTAAATTTAATTGGTTACAACATAAGGTACTTGTGATCGTATTAACATAAATCTTGTATTTATTCAAAATGGCTAATCTAATAAGAATTGGAACATCTGCTCTAACAACATCTACTTGAAGTGTAATTAGACGACTTTGTAGTATTGGAATTCTAATCGTAATTGCACCTAATGAAGGCTGTTTATCAGAGCTAAATTTATAACTGTTCTTGGATGGGATGAATTTGATTGGTGCCTTAGAAAATTTACAATATGCTAAATCTTGTTTATAACAAATTACTGTAGTCTGTGCACCAGTGTCTAAACATGCACCATCCCAGATTGTAGAATTCGCATAAAATGAATATTTTATTGGAATAATGTAGAAAATTTTATGTTCATCTTGTTCTCGCTCGTTACCGGAATCTTTGTAATGGATTAGGTCAAGTATATTCTGTTCCTTGATGTCCTCTGGTACTTCTTCTGGATTGTCCTGTAAGAAGTTTTCATCTGTAGGGTAATCTAGTTCTTCGGAACTGAAGAATTTTTCTGTTTGCCGGCATAATTTGAAGAGAATTGTGCGTTCTTTTCCTGGATTCTACTTGACAAGATTTGCCCACATTATCCATAATTTTTTTTATTTGGGCAATTTGAAATGAAGTGATCAGGGATATTGCAATTAAAACAACGTCCTTTACTATTGTTCTCAGTTATGTAAGATTTGTTAAATTTATTACATCTGGATGTATTATTAAATTTATTGTTAGGCCAGTTCTGAGAAAAATTATAAGATCTTGAAGACGATGATCCATTGCGGCATTGTGCTCCATATATTGCTTGTCCTTGATAATATATTCCTGGTATTTCGTTTGTGCTGTTCACTTCTAATTCGTCCCTCTTCTTCCCTTCTCACTGTTTCTGTTCTTGTAGCCATGCAGCATCTAAGGCTGTACAAAGCTGCTGAAAGTTTCATGGAGGAGTCGCTGTAGTACTTTGAGTTAAAGCGCTACGAGTCCAATCTAAACCTGCGACTGCTTCAATTAGAGATTCCACTTCAACTTCTTCTAATCGATGTGATCTTGGTCCTTTGGCGCGAAACGGGTAATTTTGTCACGAAAATCTTCTGTCGCGTCACTTACTAATCCGTCATGCTCTTTTATAATTGTTGTAATACGTAAGGCTTGTATGTACTTACGAGCACGGTTCTGTCGTGTAACACTATTGAAATCTTGTTGAATTATAGCACATGCGTCCTGAAATCAAGAACTGTCAGATAATTTAAGCCTGAAGAATCTTCTGGCTTCATCGTGGAACAGGTTATGAAAATAACGTAGCTTTCGCTTTTGGTCAAGATCATAGTCTGTACATAAATCGATGTAATTTTCAATGTATTCACCAATATCTTCTCCAAGTTTTCCTGTAAACTTATCATCCTTTTTGAAACAGCTTACAATACCTTGTGCAATTTTTCGCTCATTATATTTTGTATTATGCTGTGGATTATTAGAATAGTTATTGGTTATGTTTGCAGGACTTGAAGAGGTTGATGAATTCTGTGTATGTGCCATTCCTTGACATAGAGATCTTAATTGGTCTGTTGCTAATCTTTTATCTGCATCCGCTGTTAGAAAACATCCACTGATACCCCAAGAGATCCGATTATTATCTAAGTGAGGGGTGTAATTGATACCTCTAATAACTAAGTAATCGTTATCCTCCAAAGGGTTCTTGGACCGCGTAAATTATCTATGGTATATAGAAATTCTACCGGAAGTTCATCGCGCATCTGTGTATTACATGTTTCATCATCAATAGTATCATGTCATGATATGAAACTGTCAAGAACCCCTTTGAATTCTTTATGAGAATCGCTTACTGGATTGTAAGCGTTCAACTCTGTAATTAAGCCACGTACTTGTGACATAATGCGAAAAATGAATTGAAAAGTTTTTTATGAGTTAAATGAAAGAAATAAGCAATATGGGAAAACATGGAAAAATAAAAGATGAAATGTACAGCAAAAAGAAACAAAGCAAAGTTTTAAATTTATTCTTGAAGTACCGCTTTGCTTTTGAGGTTTATGCTGTGCTTTTTCCAGATAGGTGTGATATGTAATTGTTTTCAGTCCAGAACTTTGAGTTGAAAATGTGGCACCAAATATTATTTTGTTTAGGTTTCAATTTATGCAAATATTTCTTACCCTCTCAATGTTGAACTAGTTCATGTCTGTACACGTACTGATTTCAGGGTTTGAAGTATATTTTTTGTTGTAAGCGGCTATTTGAAATTTGTCTCCTTTGGGTCTGTATACGCTCAATCCTATGTGCCATTATAGGATCAATATGCTTAATACGACCTGGTTTGGTTTGAGCTGTCTGAATAAATGCCGTTCCGTAGTGTGGTTCAACACCACCGTGGAACTCTAACAACCCAGGTGATGGAGTACTTTTTTCCAGTACTGTTGGGGATCTTGAAGGTGTGCGGGGAGAAGGCGTTCTTGGTGGAGGTGAGCTTGAAGACGGCGGAGGTCTAGATTTTATTTCGGTCGGCGGTTCGGTTTCTGAATCGGTTTCTTCTATTCTTTTACGATGGACTGATCTTATTTTATCTTTCGACTTGAACGTTTTTGGATTCACTGTTTTTTAGAAAAATCAAAAATGACAATCTTTGTTAGAAAAGTTGTGTTTGTTTTTGTAGAAAATCAAGAATCTTTAAGTGTAAAGAAATAAAAATTATTAACTTGTAATATTTTATTTCAGTAGAGATAAAAAAAAACTGGATATGATGTATCTTACCACAGTAGAACAGAATAATAAATAACATCTATTTTTCTCGTAGTGGCTATCTGTTTCACAACCGCGTTTGAATTAATTCGAGACTAATTTCAAAACACGCGTGAAATCACGAAGTTTTATGCAAAAATATTTAATGTAACCTTAATTGGTACTTACTGTTAGATGGACTACTTTAGAGTGTATAGTTTAAACTGCCACTCAGGCAAATTGTGTGTAAAAAACTTTATAATGGAAATCGATGCTAGACAAACCCGACTGCTCGAGTTCGCGAGGTCTGTGTTTATATAATAAAATCTCAACAATAAAATTCATAAAAGTAGACAAAAAGTTCGAAAACATGTAACAAACTCGTAATCTAAAATGTAGATAATACATTACTTACAGTATCTGACAGTAGAGAAATGAAGAAAGATTATTTCTACTGTATTCTTTTCAACCGATATTTTCTGTTCTAGAATAATCCATAGATTAACAGATTATCTACCCACATCACTTGTCGGTGATGAGGAGAAACCATACGTGCCGTAAATTACATTTGAACAGGCGGTCCTCTTTCTTCATCAATACCAAGTAGTATTGTTTTCCTGTTTACATGTTTACATATGAAAACATATTCACAGCACCTTCTTTCTGTTTTCCTCCCTATTTATTATGTATCATAGCCACGCATCTGAGACTTATCATGTACCGTACTGTAATGTGACACTCCTGACAGTTTAATGCTGTACATGCTACTGTACGTTTACTCCGTTTATTGCACAAAGGCCCCTTCTCTCACTCTCGCCGTAATGTCATATACGCAGGCAGCCCTAATTTACAAGTCTCACCGCTTCCTCATGACGTGACACGCGGACACTGCCCCAAACAGCTCAAACATGCGCACCATTCTTTTTCAGTTAATTATTTTATTTTAATTGATTTTCAATAAAATAATTTTAGAAAATCAATATAGGAATAGAGTGTTTAGGCAGAAGGAAATGTGGTACAGTTATGGTTATTATTTTGACGACAAGATTTAGGAAATAATGTAACCACTTGTTTAAAAACAACATCTTCAGGCAAATGGAAATTTTGGCAAAAGTCGTAAGACTTCTTTTCCATGGGAAGAGTGAGTTAATTTCTCAAGAAAAAGAAGAGGGCTTCCTTGCAAATAGAAGCACAGACTTAGCGTCCGCGGTTGATGACAAAAGCCGTGGACGACAAACGAAACCTTCACGAGTAAGTCAGGATGGACGGCAATACTAAAGTATAAAGAAAGGCGGGCGGTGAAAATTTAACATTTACTAAAAGGAGGGCCGTGGCAATTTGACATTTATTGAAATGCGGGCGGTGTCAATTTACCATTTACTCAAAGGCAGGCGGTGTCAATGTAACATTTACTGAAATGCGGGCGGTGTTAATACTAAAATATACAAAGAATGGTGGGATGAAAGTTACATTTAATGTACATAGAAAGGTGCGGAAGATCTTTACTTTTACTAAATACAGAAGGTAGAGGAGAACTTCATATTTACTAAACACAGAAATGTGAGGTGCAATGATTTCGAAAACAGAATATCGTCCTTGCGGTACAAGAGTTCGGTAAAAAAAGCAGATGATGACTTTTGCAGCTGCGTTATCATCTACAATAAGTCCTGAACTGAAATTGAGGCTGTACAAACGCTACTGAGAAGCTAAACTGGACGTAAGGAGAATTAAAATTTGGAACATGAACGTTTTCTCATATACCTTTTACATAAAATGCTAATCTAATCAAATGTGTTCTTACAACTACAGATTCAAAGTAGAGGAATTTGTAGAAATTTTTGAATTGTTCAATCTACCGACTGGAAGGACATGACCAAAATGGTTCAGATGTGGAAAAATGATGTTATGATGAATTTTATTGAAAAGACTTCCATGCAAATCAAAATGGCTTGATCTGGAGCCAATATTTGGAATCAAAAGTTGTGTCCTTAGCGGGATCTTTTTAGATACTACGGAAAACTTCACAGAAGTGCATGGACATTTCGTAACGGAGTTAAAATAAGAACTACTGAAAGGAGGGTGGATCTATATGCGGAGTGCGTGAAAGTGAAGGGTGTTCCGCTGGAAATGTGCGTGGGTTTTATTTACTACACGAAAGTCAGAGTGGAGAGACCGAGGGATAAATTAAAACCAGATTTCGTGCTACTCAAGGCATGAAAGTATGCCATGCTTGAGTTTTCAAACGGTAATGACGACAAATGGTCATATTTTTTCAACGTGTGGTCCCGAGGAGGGAAGGTGCTATGACATGACAATACCCTCTAAAAGCGGTATTATTGAAATACAAAAAAATGTCTAACATAAAAGGATTGAATTATTATATATATGGCAAAGAAGCATATGTAATACGTACGTGGTTTTAGGTTGGATACAACTGCTCGACGACAACGGTGGCACACAATATGTTCAATAAGCAAATGAGTAGGATCAGGAAGGTCGTAGAATGAAGCTACAAAGAACTGAAACTAATGTCGACACATAACGACTTCGCATGTTCGTTTAAAGTGAGGTAATCACCGATATAACTATTGTATATAGCATCAACCATTTTAATGCTTAGAAAATGGGAGGAATTTTGGGTTATACTTTGAATGTTCAACTCAAAGCTTGACGGAGGACTCGATGTGGGAAAATTTATTTTTTAATATGTCAGCCAATAAAGCAAGAACACTTATAACTTTAGACCATTCTTTTTCTGCATATATCCAATCAATTGCATCAATTTCCATGCGGTAATTATCTATTTACAAATGGCGTTCGTTTGATTCGAACAACTTGTAGAATATTTCAATATTTAATTTTATGCTTTACATTTATCCATCTGTAGCGCCAATTCTTGTTTTTTAGTGTCACTTTTCCTTCCGCAGTTCTCACCGTGCAACGTATTCGCGCGTAGATCTTTGAATCTCATCATCAGAATCCAGTTCTGCTGGTCGCTGATGTCTTTTCCTTCTTGAAGATTCTGTTTACCTTCCATCACTCATATCATCCAACATCTCATGACTCACATGCCCCACATACCCACATGCCCCACATCACCTTGTATGTCACCATTTACTTGTCGAGCTTGCCATTTTCCTGATGCTATTAACATTTTCAACCAACGCTTTCTCTTGTTGCACAAAATGTTACCCTCCGCTCGCCGCTGCGAATCCATTTCATCGACTTCCAAAATGATTTTGTCTAAAATCTTGTCCAAATCAGTCACAGCTTCCCATATTCTCGACGCCACCATGTTGACCTTCACCATTTCCATCCGCTTCTGTACAAGGCTTTTGAAGCGGCCCAGGAGAGTGTTTCTTGGCGGTTCAAATCAAAATTGAACAGCGTTCTGCATCGTTACTGTAAACCACATGTTTTTACTTTATTCAAACAGCGTATCCAATTGTCCCCACCTCGCCATGTGCGGCCCCGTAGACATCACAGGATTTAGTAGAATTAAATCCGCCGCAGTCTCAAATCTGTATTGTTTTCGTTTCTTTTTTTGTTGTTGTAGTTGTCGTTTATCCTTTGAAGATTCTTGTGTTAGTTGTTCATTTTGAAGTTCGTGGTGTCGTTGTTGTTGTCCTCTACCTTGTACTTTTTGTCGTTGACGTGGATGTGTGTCTTGTTGTTGTTGTTTCCCTGTTCGTTGTTGTAGTTGTAGCTGTAGTTGTTCAGGACCATGTAGAAGTTGACGGTTCAGTGACAGCGGTGCAAGAGGCGTCAATGTTCCACTTTAACTACCATTTTCACCCACCAACGATGCGCAGGGCGATACTCCGTCCCCCATCAATGGGGGACAATGAAGACAAGGGTACGAAAATGTTTAGGAATTGATATCAAGTTGGAAATCCGTGTCGAGGAATTTAGGTTTTGATAATTGCATACAAAATAATGCTAACGACTGATGAGCAAACAGTCAGAAAATGTTTTGAGTTATTTGGCATGGCGAGCAAGCTACGCCAATTCTTCATGCAAAATACGGAGTCTAATTTGTCTGATTTTAGCCACATTTATGTGGCTATTTGGGTCCCAATTTGTCGATAAATAATGGTTACTGTCATTATTTGTGGCCATTTCTGCAACGTGGCATACACCGGTGTCCAAAAAACATAACTTAACCACATTTACCCCTTTCTAAACGCTGTAATGTCTAATTTCATTGAATTAAAAAGGCTCTTTAGAAAATATCGTAATAGAAACGAAATCATCAGCACCAAACTCCTTCGGGGTTGTCGGTATTCTCATTCTTCGATTGAGTTCTCCGAACGCTTGGAAAAATAGATGTGGCAAAGGTGATCGACAAGAATAAGCATATCCACGGCACCCGGTGGAAAACACCCAAACAACCGAGTTTGGAGAACACCCACACGACCGAGTGTGAAAAAACTCAGACAGCTGAGTGTGGAGAAGACCCACACCACCTGGTGTGCAGAACACCCCTGGTGTGCAGAACAGCCTCAGAACCAGTGACCACGCCAAAGAGACCCAGATGTGTAGAGAAGATACCCACCCGAGTTGCAGTCATTACACCCAGAACATTGGTGACCAAGCCACGGAGACACTGTCTAGTGGTGTCTCACGGAAACTTGTTTTCTGATAAAACTGACTGGATGTGTATTATGGATTTGTAAATTTTTTGTTTTGGTGTTACCAAGAAGGAATAAGTTCAGCCGTGTGAAGGACCCATGGATCTTGTCGTGACGGTTTATTCGTACAACCTGAAAAAAACCTTTTGATGGGACCGTGTTGTGTACTCCCGTAAAACATGAAAGTGACACCACTGCGTGTGCTCAGCGTTCTATGTTCTGAGAATGAGGGTGACGATGGCAAAAAAGCCTATGAATATGGTAAAGGGGACGAAGGTGGAAAAGAATTAATTTTTGAACTACAAATTAATGATCGGAACAATTTCCCATATTTCGAACGCATGCAGTCAATAGATGTTGAATATTATAAATTGCTCCGAACGCTTACTGTTATTGACGTAAGTGAATGCCCCGTTTCTGACTCTATTTCGTCAATGAATATAATGAATACATCTTTTTGACAACCGCCCGTAATTATTGGACGTAATTGGATTATTGAGGACACCATTCTGTTATTCATGCACATGAGTGTCCTGTTGGTGGGGTGACCGTATTTGGTCAATGCAGACCATGAATTTGTATTTGACTACATCTGCCGGTCAATGATGGGCGTTAATGTGAGTTTGAGAACATGATTATGTTATCTTAGGCATCCGCATCGATACATGTGCATTGAACATCCAAATCATAACGCGTGGTGTGTGACTGTCAATGAAAAATTTGCAGCTAAAGGAACTGGAGTGTGGTTTTGAGCGAGACACGAGATGAAAAACCGAGAACAGAGAAGAGACGGGTAGCTCGGTACCACGGAGAAGAGTCAATTTTAGAAGCTGTTACAGAGAAGAGCGGGCCGGGATTATTATTTGGTTGTTCGTTGGTGATTTGAGCGGTAAGGCCGTATTGCATTGAGAATTTAAACCGAATTACGAACGTGACGTATACCTTGATTTTTGTTCAGTTGAGTTAAGACGAGCACGAAATAAGTCGCGATAGAAGGATTGTATTGGCTAAAAAGCCAGGGTGGCTGTTACGGAAAAATTCCGGTCGAGACCCGAGTTGCAGCATACCGGAGCGGAAAGTTCAGCGAGATTGGTAATTTACAGCTTCTTATTTAAGTCTTGAGATTTGACTTCCATCCAAAGAGGTTTTAGTTGTAAGGAATCGAATAGTGAAAGGAGAGAAATCATCTGGATTTGTAACAAAAAGAGTTTCAATCTTCTCTACAGATGAATCCACAAAATTATCAATAGAAGCGGTCCTCGAGTGGAGGATGGGAGCTTACTGATGTCATGTGGGATGAAATTGAAGTTGGTGGAGGCATTTCGAGGGAAATTCAGCGGGAATTTACTTATCGGTATGTGACGGAGCCGGTGGCGCGACATGAGACGTTCAGGAGGATTCTCAGTGGTTACGCAATAATTTCCAAGAGATGGGGTAATCCTATATGGGGTACTATAAACAGGTAGATGAACCAACAGACTTGCCCAATTTTGGGGGAGGAGGTAGTTTCGCGAAGCGATCCGTTTCAAAGGAGCGGGCGACACTGTCGGGTGAGATGTGCGATCACCGACGGTTACGGGGACAAAATTATAGGTATAGTCGTCAAAAAATGTCGAATTAACTGCATAGATCGAAGCTACTTCGAATAATAAACGACATTTATTCGCAAGATCAGGCTCTCTGGTATAATAGTGCTTCCTTCGCCTCTCGTTGTACGATGTACATTATTAAATACTCTCCCATTGTTACTTCTTCTTCGAAGTTTGGGAAATTCGATAATCCAATACGAGTAACTGTCACGACTAAATGTTTTTGTGTGATGATTGCATTTAAGGTACGCGGTGTACCTTGTCAGCCCTAGTTTCGCAGCTGACAGGAGTCGGACATGAACGTAAAGCGTAGGGTCCCCTATTGATCCAACGTTGAGTATTTGTCACCTGTGTGCCGTTGGTTGGATCTCCCCTTCCGTTTCCTAATTGATCTTTCGATGAAATAGTAGCTAAAATTTCTGTTGTCTGTCCGGGGTAATAATGTCTATAGTTTTCTAATATTGATCTCCTCCTTCCTCAGGTACGGTATGTATTCTAAATCTGGATGATTTTTTTGGAATTAATCCCCACACCTGTGCCGCTCAAAATGGATCACTCTCTGAGTGAATTGTCTTTCCTTCATTTCTGTGCACACAATTTTGGGTACAGTATGATAATAATTTATCGAACACGTGTGTAC
Organism: Odonthalia washingtoniensis; assembly: GCA_032358235.1. Classification (NCBI taxonomy): domain Eukaryota; phylum Rhodophyta; class Florideophyceae; order Ceramiales; family Rhodomelaceae; genus Odonthalia; species Odonthalia washingtoniensis. The sequence goes on from JAULBU010005438.1 coordinate 19,781, forward strand.
CGTTAAAAATCGATCACTCTATATGGTAATAGTCTTTCATTTTCTGTGCCCACGATGTTAAGTACGGAAAATGATAGTTTATGTTTCCCTTGATTTCCATATGCGCTGTTACCCTTTTTGTTTGTAATCTTCTCCCTATTCGTATCCTATGCCATTGTTAACCTTTTTGTACCAAATTGTTTTTTTACTCTCCCGCTTCGCGTGATGGGTGCCATCGACATCCATGGGCTGATTACACCTTTTGGTCATCAGGTAGGTACCACTTCGTGATTTCTTACTTGTTTAGTCATTCACTTATTTTTCGTCAACCACTGTTTCCACTGGGGGCCCTTGTTGACGTCTGGGGACTTGCACTGGCGTCTCTCCTGGTGTCGTCCACGGGAGATATACCAGGGGTCAACAAAAGAGACACCGCGATCTCGTCGGCACCTCGTCCTATGAGCAAGACCAGTAGGACTAAGTGACGCACTGCGTACCCCACGACCATATTTCTGGAGACCAAACAGGGAGCCTCTGTGAAGTTGGAGAAAAGGATCTTGATTGGTTCCTCTCGTCATACCCCATGCATCCCGTTGGTCACGCAAAGGACAGTTCGCGTGAGTAAGGAATTATTGGGCTCTATGTGGATCGTACCATCGACGCCCGCCACGCGGACGTACGTTTGTGACATAGCGTGGATTGTAAGGGGTTTGAAAAACGGACTGCGGTTCCGCCTTGGCGTGGGTTGCATGCCGGAATGGAATCTCCCTCCTCTTTTCCCTGGGGCTCAGTCGACAATTTACTGTGACCGAGGATGGAGATTGTCGATCTAGTTAGATCAACAGTTTCTGCTATGCAGCGTATAGCCCGCACAAATTAGGATAGGAACTTGATTCCTATCAGCACGTCACAAGCCAAGCTGGGTGCGACGTAGATGCGGGAAGTATATGTCGAGTTACCCAGTCGGAGGCGAAGGAGGATGGCGCTCAGTAGGGCTAACTCGTTGCATTTTGCGTCCACAAGTGTGGAGAGTAGTGCGTTGGGGAGCAAGTGCGCCCACCATGTGGGGACAGTGTCGAATGTTCGAAGATGTTGTAGGTCGCGCCGGTATCTAGAACGGCGAGGGTTTGGAGCATCGTCGTGGAATCCAAAGCGAGCAATGCGGAGACCAAGTAAAACGAGGGTGCCGAGATGTGTGACTCGTTCTTATTCGGCGAATGAGAGAAGATCGGGTGGAGGCATTCGTTTTGGATGACAAATGTTCCAACTGTCAAGGAGGGGTTGCGCCAATCGCCAAGCTTCGATTATAGATTGTCGTGTTTGACCGGATGGCCGATCAGGCGGCGACCATCGTTAAGAACGGCCAGAAACCCGCCCTGATGAACGGGGCACAGGGCTGGAGGGGCTCGCGGTCACCCGGAACCGTACGGGTTATAAGCTTGTGAGAAGGAGGGTTGAGGCACGGAGGCACGCGGACGTGAGATAAACGCTGTTTCGTTTACTAACGTCGGGTGTCGCACGTGTGCATAATTAGTAGAACGACCAGGTTTGGACGCCGGGGCAGAAGACATTGGTATTTCATGTACTGCGTAGCGTCGTTTCCATCGTATTCTGTAACGATGTTCAGTACGGAGGCGGAGTCCAAGGTTGGCTCCAGTATGAGGAAAGTGGGACGTTATCTATCGTCCCGAATGTCCCCAAGTTCTCGGCGAAACATTCCGCCATTACGACCGGGGGTTGCTGTACCGTATGAATTAGTCAGTGGTTTCGACCAGGCGTAGGGGGACGTGTCCAACCTGTGGGCGGTGAGTTGTTTGAACCAATCGGCGACTCAGGGGTTCGCCACGATTTGATGACGGTGGTAGCAATAGGCAAAAGAATATGTGCTGTTGCACCGACAAGCTTGTATACATGAATGCCCAATGTCTCGACTCCCGGAATTTCCAACTATTGAGCGTCCAGTAATCGGACGGGGTGGCCGACATGGCCAACAAGATCTGCGGTTCCGTCAGTTATGGCACGGAGACGTGCCCACGTCCGATGAAGATGTTGGATACATCAAACTTTTCTAAGATTTCCTGGATCACTAGCGGCGAATCGGATTCGGCGTTATGGTTGGAATTCGTCAGGAAGACTGTTTCCATTCGTAGGCGACATCGCATAGCTGATCCTACGAGAGTACAGGCATATGGTCTCGGTGTGTTAGTGGGGAAGGAGCGACATTAGCAACCACGGGGTGGTGCCAAAGGACGCCGTCGTCCATGGTTCGATGAAGGATGCCAGAGACGAAGGGAGAGAAGGGTGCCACGTAGCCGTGGGGATTAACATAACAGCCGACGAGGCCCGTCTTGTTCTGAACGCAGCCGGAGATGGCGTAGCGGGCGGCGAGGATTCATGCGCCAAGCCTGGTTTTGTTTGCTGCGTCATGGCGGCGGCATTGATGCCACATCGTTCGGTCAGGGGTTTGATCTTCTGAAAATCCGGTGCCTTGGACGGCACCAGCTGCGAAAGGTGGGTTTGGAGTAGCGAACTAGTCGCGGGGTCCAAACACAAGACGAAGTAGTTGATGAGATCTGTTGGAGGGAACACCTGGCGGAATCTAGAGACCGCCTTATCCAACCGTCCGTCGTATGTATCGACTGATTCATTCGTTCGTTGCTGCACGTCACTAATGAGCATCGATTGTTCGTTTTAAGGCATGAAGTTCTTTGTATTCGCTGTCCGTCATGGAGACAGACGTGTTATCGAGCTGATAAGTTCGGTAGTCAACGACGGTACGGAAGGCTTCCACCATGGTTGTAAACCGTGGAAGGCCCTGAGAATAGCTGCTGAGACCCGCGAAGGTGCTTGGTTTCCGGTGTCCCGATGGGCTCGGACAAGAGTGCCACCCTCCGGGTGGGTGACAGAATCACCGTGTGGCAGACTTTGTGTCGGATATGACGCTGAAGCGAGTGGTGGTGCAATGGCCTCCCGGGTATCTGATTTGTTCCTCTGGGCGAGTAGACGATGAGTGTCGTACACCTTCGTTGATAGATAAACGAAGCGAGTCGTAAGATGGGCGACTTTGTCCGTGCGTTTCTCGAGTTGGATATATTCAGATACGCCAGGCATTGTAACTGACTAAATAGTTTTCGTAGTAGATCCTATCTTGGCCCCGAGTTTGTGCATCAGAGTCTTGATCGATTCGAGGCGACCCAGGATCATTTCATCCTGTTAGGCACTATAGTCCAATTCCGTTTGGACGTGCTCCCCAAGACGACGCAGCTCAGCGTCCAGAAGGTCAAGTAGGCTACTCATGTCTGCACACGGCTAGGGGTCCAACGGTGGGGTTCTAGTTGCGGTGTCAGCGGCGGGTGGTGGACTATGAGTGGCATTTAAATCTCGAGGACGGATCAATTCCGGGACTCCTATTTCGGGCGAGGCGACGGGTGAGGTTGGGGCGCGCGGAATGTGAGTCGAGGGTAGGGCGGGCGGAATTAACAATGTGTCCACGGCAGAAGATATACGGAGATCCCGGATTGATTCGGCCATGGAGGCCCGTAAGTCCGTAGTTTGGTGTAAGCACTACACGTTGTGGGAGGAAAAGAAAAAAGGAAAGACATGTGTGAAAAGGGAAAGTTGGGGTGGAGAATGGTGAACCGTAAAGTAGGGGATGCAGGGAAATAAAGCACGCGATTGGTGTTGGTAGCTCTTCAGTACCCACTTTCAGGGGGTACTAGAGAAAACTCACATGTAAGAACGACAATATGCACAAATCGTGATCAATAATTATGTATACGAATTCACCATGTTCCATTTCATAACTACTTCCCACGTTTTGTAAATTAAATAATCTACTGATAAAATTTATACAATTAATATTACATGAGATGTGCAGCAACTGCTACTTTCAATTGCCGTTGTGTGTGACCATTGAAAAAGTATTCATTTGTAATCAGAATTTTGTTTTTCCATTACTCCAAATCATTTCATGCATTAGGTCCGATTGCGATTGTTGATACCATGTTTTATTGTTGATAACGAAGAATGATAACGAAAAAAAACTTCAGAACATAGTTTCCACAAGAAAAAAAAAACTCTCTAAAATTCATAATATTTTTATATCCAGGATTCATATTACATTGTTCAACAATAAGCAATACTGCTTGTTTTCTACACAAGGACGTTGTAACCATCTATAATACGACATTGCACAAGTCAATCCTAAAAAGTGTAACCGTCCTTTGGAATTACTCGAAATACCTAATTTCACTTTTCCGATTTAATCGTATTTTATGTAAATTGCACTGATTTGTACCCCAAATTTAAACTTTTGCGGCTTACACACACTATTCCTTTCGTCCAACAAGAATTGAAATCGAAATATTTTCCGTGAGATATGATACAATTTATCTAGACGGCAAAGGGCATGAATGAATTAATAATTTCAAGACGCATTTCGATAGGAAGAGCCGTTTTCAAAGTACGATGACCTGATTTTGTCCTGCCCTACAAAATAATAGGAACGTCTGTTTCCAGCGATCGCTGAATGCACAGTAGACATGTATTGAATATTCAATTGCATATAAGTATCATTATTGACATTCGTAATTTCTACTTCATATTTTCTTCTTTATGATTCCCTTCTTCCATACTATAGGGTGCATCATTGAGATCAGTACCGCAGTCTTCGTCGTCCCGCACACTTTGATTTGGGCCTTCCATTCCTAATGCATCAACCGCTTTATTAACACACAATACCAATTATACAATGTCGTAGAGTTTTCGGAAAAATATTTTGTTCTTTAGTTTTGTTCTTTCCTTATCCCCTTCCTGATTTTCCAACTCCATGTTCTCCCAACCTACCACAACCACTTTTTGTTTCATTATTACTTGATATTAATGTTGCTCTCCCCTTCATTGCAAACGAAGGATCTTTCTTATGATCAGGTATGTCCTCTGTGTAGGGTATCTTCAATCTATCCATGACATAGGTTTGAGAACCATGAACATTTTGAACGGGGAGCTAGCATACTATCGAAATATTTACAGTTCCGTGCTCTTGTTGTATTGCAAAAATTTCATCAGTACTGGCCGTAACCTTTTTCTTCTTCACACATTTCATGACATCGCCTTCATTACCATCACCTTCCGATACCAGATTCACAACATCAGATATCTTTTTAGCACACCCAACCTCTCCATCGACTATCTCGTATCCATTCTTATTATCCTCTGTTCCATACTTTCCGTCCCCTCCACCTTAAAAATTGCGAGATTCTATTCCAAAAATAATTATAAAACGTTGTCAGTTTCGGTGAAGTGACCTCATTTTCAGAACATATTGCCATTTTTCCACTACCATATTTAAAATTTAAAAATTATATATAATCTACCATGCTTTTTGCGTCTGTTTCTTTCGCAGTTAAACTATTCTGTTGATTTTCTGGCTTCTTCTTCCCACACAATGTTTGTACAGAGTTAGTGTCTGGACTGCTGGTTCCAAAAAATATGATTATATAAACACACGAACCGTTCAACAAACTCCTCAAAAAACCTGTACAATAATCTAGAACCTCAGAAAAAACCATGTTATGTTGCGCATATTCGTACAAAAGAAGAAATATCTATCAATTATACATACAGTGATACAATTTTGTTACGGTAAATAAGACGTCCCATGTAACATTTATGTTCTCAAAAGCCCCATCTTAACTTGTGTATCACGTTTTTTATCATTTTCAAAAAACCACCCACGTCTGTGTTTCCGGAACTGATTGCCTACATTCAAATGGCATAGTTTTTGGGTGTAGTAAACATAAACTAGGCCATGCGAATGTTGG
>JAULBU010005549.1:0-47555 GCA_032358235.1 Odonthalia washingtoniensis
AGTCTATAAATAGGACATCAAACTACTTCCTTCCCCAGACAATAAATAAATGATTACCTTTTCCCATTATACTTTCACAGGGGGATAATGGAAATCATATATGTATCTTGTAATGCACTAAGGGGCATGTGAAACCGATGTCTTCTTTTTAGATCCATCATTTTCCGTGAATTTATGTGAAGAATTGGCAACGTATTTCAGCAATTGCGCCTTAGATACCAAACGTAAACCATCATTTCTGTAAACCAATGTTCCATAGTAATGAACATGAGGAAACCTTCATCAATTGTCGTTTCTGCGAAAAATCCCAGACCGGCTTCATCAAGTTTGATTGTGGATGGTTTCAGGGAAAAATCTAGTGCCCCTGCTTCCATTGCAAGCAACATATTAGTAGGTATTCCATCAATGGTTTCATTTCATGATATTTTCTACTTGTCCCACGGTATGGGAACACCGTTGTTATACAAAGATGCATCCCAAATGGCTTTTGAAATGAAGTGACAAACGTGCTCAGGGAAAGTCTGAACTGTAGAAAGTCCAGGAGGAATATCACATACGTCCCTTTTTTTCACGGCAATGCCTTCTAGCTCTTTTATATATTATTGTGCAGAAAATAGGTCGTCTTCCGTACCCTCAATGTCTGATTCATCGTTGAGTATCTGATGAGCTAAAACTTTGACTAGTTTTGTCCAGGAGCATTCCAAACAGTTATCATTCATATCACCACCGATATATTTTCTATGTTTTGGAAGAAGCATACATGCAATTCCCACAGAAACTTTACCAGCTCATGGATCTACAAACAACTCACCAGGATGGGTAAATTTGAGAAAAATAGCCATCATCCACTGTCTTGACTTTTTCTCTGGTCGGAGCATTGGTCTTCGGCCGGAAGACTTCGTCTGAGATGAAAGACATACCGTTTCGTCGATAGGGACCCTTGAGATGATATTCATTTCATCACATGTTCCGGGATGAACAGAAGTAATGAACCCAGAACTACTGTAGCCTATCCATTTCAAAGCGTGATCCCATACCAAACTATTCTTTCTGAAGTGTACTGAATGTTCAACCACGGATAGATGCGTGAGAAGGGATGTTATTGGATCATAGTAACCTGTTGTCTTCTCGTAATGGAGCCGTGTTTTCTCCACACTGAAAACAATTATTTCAGTCTTGTATCCTTATCCAATTTCATCCTCTTCGGGGTTTTCCAATAGTAAGAATCCCTTCTTCGACTTAATATGTTGAACCCAGGAAGAAAATTTCATTGCCGAACAAAAAAATGCACATGACTTCCTGGTGTCAAAACAGATCCCAGTAAATCTACCAATTCTTTCATGTCTCGTGCTGTGAACTGATCGTGATCTGAATTTTGATAGTCGTTGTTATGTCTAATGTTGTATGGTGGGTATGTTAGAATAAAATGAACAGTATCTTGTAGAGTCTAACCTATAGCATCTTCATGTGTGTCATCAAGGGACTGAAAATTGCAGTCATAGAAGCAACAGTAATTATTCATGATTAATTTCAGCACTTGCATTGCTTTTAATCCTATTGTAGTCAGCTCATCTGAAGCTGCTGGTTCGACATCATTTTCCTCCTTAACTTCTGTCCGGATATCCGAAGATTGGTTTGGGGATATTTCCATTTCTTGGTTGCCACCAACCTTAGATTCCTTCTTATTTCTTTCCAATTGTTCGGAAGACGGTGAATGTTTACGTTTACCATTACCTGTTTCCGTTTCCTCTGAAGGCGAAATATTATCATCAACGTCTACGATAATTTTAATGGTGTTACTAGCTGGAACGGATAAGTTGAGAGGCTCGGAGACATGAACAGGTATACCAGAAAAGCATTGTGGAAATTACGAACGTTGCGGATCAAAAAAGAAAGGTTTCAAAAATGGAGTTCATTCCATGTTGGAATCGAGGTCGTACAACGAAAAGTTGCACAATATTTTGTGTAGGTTGGTAAAACATGAAGATGCGATGTAACGAAATGCTGCATCTACTCTGTTTGTTCTATTCCAAGCTTGTTTGGACACAAATTAATCAATAGTGACTGGTTCATCATCTGCAGTAAATTTTGTTTCTTGAGTAATTGTAGAAAAATCTTAATTCCTTATAGCAAGAACTTCGAATCTTGATGTTGTTGAGTTCTGAAAGATGTACGGTAACATCATTGTACTGACTAGAGGCATGTAGATTGATGTTTCCAGTCTTTCCCACGCCTTGAAAATTTCTTAACAAACGAATACTATTCTAGTAACAGTGAAATGTTTGATGCTGAAAATATTTTTATTACACGTCTTAAAAGTTTTTCGACATTATCTCAGAGACAAATGAAATTATGTGGTAAAATAGGAGACATTCGAAAGTTGTTGAGATATACATGTTGAATGGGTTCCGTCTTGGGCTTTTCCCAGTTGCTTGGATGATCATGTGAATGAATTTTGGACCAACTAACAAGCCAGTCGAAATGAAGTTGTCGGTGGAGTTGTCAGTGAACATTTTCGGTCCGCGTTCATCTCTACAACCATATGTGTATATGGAAAGAGACTAACGGGCTATCTGACGAACTTGCTGAGAACCCAATTCTGCTAGGACCTTGTCACCATTAGATCCTATAGACTCGAATTCAGATTGTTTAAAATTCTTTTTCTGTCATTCCCCTTGCTTTTGAAACGTTTTGTTATGCTCTTGGAAATCGGGTCGTCATGGAACCTCAACCATTTCAGATAATTCTTGAAGTTGACATTCCTGTAGTTGAAGTTTTCTTTGAAAGATGAACCAGAGAAACTGTCAATAATGGAAAACAGCAGAACTAGAGTGAATTCAGAATCCGGCGCTGAATTTTTCCGGGTAGAGCATTTGTCAGTAGAGGTTGAAGATGACATGTTGTAGTGTTGTTCAGTTCCGGGTTGAAAAATTGATTTAAAATTGTTGGGGAATGGGATCAACAATGTTGAAATTGATTGTAAAACCCGTGTGGCTGATGTTGGTGGAGAAGAAAATATGAGTGTGAAGTTGCTGTTGAAATGATCTAATTGTACTTTGTTTCTTTCAATTTTGCTTGATGTGTGTAGATGTTTATTCTGATATGATTATTTTGAAGAAAGTGTTGCTGCAACGGTATGATGATGCTTGTGGAAGGTCGTATTAATCTAGTAGAGGCGCAATCGTCGATGTTGATGGTGGAAGAATATGAAAGAACGTGAAGAAGGTAATGTAACGGTAGTAGTACCACGATGTTATGTCCGGGAAAGTTATATAATGTTGCGATCTGGTATATATTGTAGAAAATTGAATATTTAATTTTCCGCATGTCGTCAGGTTGGGCCTGTTTGTAAGACTGGAACAGACAAAGAAAAAATGTTAAAATTTTCTTCCATATGGAGGCCGAAAAATTGTAGAAAAAAAAATTGATTTTTTGTTGTAAAAAATCAATTACTTGATTTACAACAAATTTTTTGTTGGAAAAAGCCAATTATTTAATTTCCTGCAAATTTTCGGCTCCCATATGGAGGAAACGTTTTGCAGAAAATGAAATATTCAATTTTTTGCAAGAAAAAATCAATTATTCAATTTTCTGCAATTTTTCGGCCCTCATACGGAGGAGAAATATTAGAAAATATTTGAGAGTAATGCTTTCCGACGCAAAAAAATTTGGCAATATACCACGGGTGAGCACAACACGCCCGTGCGCGCAACAATTATTGCGTCGTTACAGAAGCACCGTTCGGTTAAGAAAGTTATACAACAGTTCCGTTTATGATAACAACATTTCCGCTTATGATAACAAAGACAACAAACCGATCACCAAAGTCATATATGTGAAGCGAGGTCATTTTCAAATGGTAATATATTCTGTTTTATGTAAGGTGCACATCATTACGAGATCCCACTTCACAACCAGCTGTCATCAACTGACTTTACGATATCCTTTTCACAACCAGACGTCGTCAATTAACTTCAATATTTCTCAACTACAACATAGTACGTTTATAGTCAACTATGTAGTCATATTCTACATGTGCACAGCAAAATGTCTCATGCATCGCTACCTCCCGGCAAGAGGTGAAGAACTATTCCACAAGCTGGTTCTTGGAGAGGAAAGCGGTCCAGATGCAGCGGAAAGGGGTATAGTTCCAGATGTTTCTGCAGAGCTGTACTGTCTAGATGATGATTCCGTTGAAGTGGTGAATTCATCCCAAGTGTGCCGTGGAATTGATTGTTCGGATATGAGTGCAGTCCTTGTTGGTACAGCGAAAGTGAGGGCTGCAAGTGGAACTAACTCTGGGAGTGTGCGAAATGGTCAACGGCTGCACCTGATGAGATATTGGACAGAGTGCAAATAATCTATGTCCAAATCAAGGCGATGCATAAGGAACTGGAATATCCATATCATGAAAACAATGAATGTGGTACCAACCCAGAAATCCCCCGTGATTTGGAATCAGAAGATGGTGTTCATTGCTGTGATTCTCAAGAGATGAAGGTTATCGCAGTTCAACGCGCGAACAGGGATTGTAATGAGGAGAAATATAGCGGGAGATCTGTTCAGATTTCAGACTTTCGTCTTAGTAATTATGTGACTCTCGAATTATAGCTTCGATTAAGTCAAGTCAGAAACGCCAAGAACCCTCTCAGGGATGTCAGCACCGAGAATCGTGATACATTCGTTACATCCTTTGAAAAATAGCGGTATCAAGTTGGTTTCGGAATGATCTCTGTCACTTTCGAATCTGAAAATGTTGACGGAAAGTATACTGGTATCTCGCAATTAGGCAGCCAAGAAAGAGATAGGATTTTAGTAAAGTCCGACAAGTCATTAGTTATTGTGGACGGGGACATCGCCTGTCCAGATTCTTGGTGGAAAAGTAACCTCAGAAACAAATTGGAGAAGAGATCGTATGTGTGTCGCTCTTCTCATACGTACTGACAAGGCGACTATGACACCGTGGGAAGTTATAAATCTCAGCAGGTCTTGAAAGATATCATCGTCGAGAACAAAAAAGGTCATTTAGTTTATTGATCTCATGAGCAGTGTAATACGATATGCTGAGACATTTACCGAACAATATAAGATACCGTTTGAAGAAGAAAAGACAGAGCATATTGTAAGGGACATGGAAAGGTCAAATTTTCTTGATACGAAAAGTACCTCAACATACGAACTGTACCCTCGTGTCAGTAAGATGCTTGTCAGATTCAAATCTGCCATGGGAAGGATTGAGACCATACTGTAGTTTGCAACTGAGCAAGATTCTAGTAAAAGAGGGGTGACGTACTTGGACAGTGTAATTTGCATCAAAGATACGGAGGAGACTATAATGTACATATTGGATGAAGCTGAAGATTATTCTGGAAGCCCAACAAAGAAAAAATTTGATGCAACTGTTTTCTATCGGCTTTGTAATAATATCTTAAATTCTATGCAGAATTTGTTGGAAGCAATTGCGGACAGTGAATATGATTTACCAGAAGAAGAAGTTTCGAAGACAATACAGGAATTAATGGACGTTGTCATCCCAGACACACGAACAAGAAAGAAAACTATACATGAGACCTTTTTCAATCACATGCGAATTTTCGAGTATGGTTTTGGACATAGATCTAGAAAATTGGCTACCCGTGCAAGTGCTCGACATTACAGACTTGTTAAAAAAATAAGGCAGTACTTTTTCAAAGGAAGTAATGACGTTGGGAATATAGGAAAGCAAACAACAGGAATGGGTGTCGATGGAATTATTCCAGCACATACGAGAAGCAAGAAAATGCAGCAAAGTGAACTTATTTACCTACAGAGTAGTGACTAGGAAGAACCTCGAGCGAGAAAACAAAAGGCAGAGGAAAAGAATCCCATATTGTCAGACATGGAAGAAGACACGACAAGGATTGAGGTAGCGACAAGTGGTGGAAGGTAGACATAAACAAAACTTAACGTTTTACCTGCCAATTTAACATCAACAAAACGACTAGGTAGAATTCCGAGGCCCTTTCCAAGGTCTAACGTGGCAAATTACATCGGCCCCTGTGATAACGAACCACCTCGAAATCCAATGCCACCGGTATGTAATTCTATGTGGAATAGAATAAACAAGATGTGTAGAGATGTAGTGACCATTGAAAAACGCTACAACGCCGAAGACACAATGTACCAGAGAATACTGTCAATGGAGTTACGAGGGAGCGTAGAAGTCAAGAAACACGGGCGACAAAAATCAAGATTGGCAGGACGGACGGAGGAGGAAAGAAAGTAGTGGATGTCAAAATTGTGTATAATAAGAAGGCTCTGCTGAAGTCAGCACTAATCCCGGTTTCTCATAGTGCGCACATTTTTTCATGTATGATCAAATAGTAACATTGAGGGATATTATTGGACGTGGGCTGCTTACATGCAAGCAGAACATATGGAACTTCTCAAACATCGGAAAAATGGTTACATAGAACAAGGAATGTTTAAAGAAGCTGTGGACTTGCGTACTTCTGCAAGAAAAGACAGCAATTGGATAGTGATGGGTACTGAATATGCAGAGTATGTTACTTTACAGTTACAACTGCTAATGAAGGTGTATCGTTATGGACAGCTCCTGGGTCCCATCCCTATGTCCATTTCAGCTTGGACAAAAAAGACAGAATTGCAAGTTGTTTGGAAATGCATGAAATTCAAACCCCCCAGTCTATTTTAATTGGGGATGGCTACGTTCAGCATTCAGGGGCAGGATGGAGTGGAACAGGAGCACTGATGTATCATATGTATATTATCCCGGACGGTAGCAATTTGAAAGATGCTATTTCATACGCATATGGATGCAGTTTTTGCCGGAGAGGTCAACGGTGATCTATCACATCACAAAGCTCAGGAAGTGCTTCGAGTTGCCGTTATAGCGACGGAGAACCCGATGAAAGTGATACTTGCGGTGAAGATGAACCACAAAATATGGATGATTTGGGAATGGCAGATGTTGAAGTGCCACCCTTAGGCTGACAATTGCTCCTTGATTGAATTTATTTTTGTTTACTTTGTATGTCAAAGTTTATTCCTACCTATATAATAAAGGAACTGTACGTTTGTTCTCAGAAACAGTTATAATTAAATGTGTACTACACATATAGTATACGTTCCTGTCAATGTTTTGCAATGTCATGTATTTAATTAATACAGGCTGTCATCATACTTACACATCACCGACAACAAAACTTATGTAAAACCTTTTCCTCCATATGGAGTGCAAGAATTTGCAGGAATTAAATATTTGAAGTTTTTACAAAAAAAAATCAATTATTTAATTTTTTGCAAATTTCCGGCCTCCATATGGAGGAAATTTTTAACATTTTCTAAATTGGGACATGATTATATTTCTTTTGACTACTTACAGTGGCACAATCGACCACTAGTACTAGCAGTAAAAAGTAATAAATATCGGTGAATACATTTGTCCCTATTAACAAATTATTCTAGCAATATTCTGATTAATCAAAGAATGTGACATCGACGACTATTGCTCTGGATCCGACATTTCACTATAATGGTACCAAAAAGATTCGTCTGACATACATCGTATTGCACATACTCGACAGATGTTTCGGCTGATTACACACGACATACCACGTCATGAAAATACAATAAGAAGGAGATATTGCACACTATGTGACAAGCAAAAAATGGAAACCGTTCTCAGCAGCACACGGACAGATCCGATGCTCATTACGAAGGACCTGACGTGGAAAGAGTGTACAGATATGAGCTGGAATATGCGCTTACAGATGATCAACGTCCCTTCGAACCATCGGAAAAGGGCACTGATGTAAAATTTACAGCAAATCATTTGGGAACCTTATCAAAAGAAATTGGAATTATCGCCGTAATTAAGGTAATCCGGATGCTTTGATCAGATAATTTTAGTGCTGATGTTGTTCGTAACTACATAACTGATTGAAATAAATATGTCAATTGTGGACAGAACAGTGGATCACAGTTTATCGATGCCGGATTTCAAAAATTGGAGGTACCATACCACACTGCGTCAGACGACAATAGGAAAGCTTTCCTATACAAAAAGACGTTATTGAAGTGTTATCTACACAAATAAATGTCGCTAGTGCCACATATGTGAAATTTAGACCATGTTTCAACGATGTTGACCGTGATTATATAACACATCCTCTGCATTTCGATTTCTTGGCACAGTTGTACATGTCCATAAGAAAACATGTAATGACAAATGACAAGTCTTAAATTGAGTGGAATAAAAGTAGAAACACGTCGCCGAAGTCCTTTGTTGGAATGTTATAGATATATACCGATAAAACAGCAACAAATTTGAAGTCGCAATCCTCAGTTGGTTATTCCATACATGTCACATTTTTGAATATGTCCCTACAACTCAGAAGTTTTCTGATAAACCATAGGTATACGTTATTTCGCTTTCTTCCAGTTGGGTTACAAGGATCACCGTCAGAGAAATTCATAGAGGACTACTGCGGCAATAGTTACACAGACAGTGATGACATTATTATAATTGACGATCACGTCCCACTGACCTCGTCAGTGCGGAGTAGAGATGATAAAATGGTTTTGTTGCATGACGCAATGACAAAGATTCTTGCGCCGTTAATTGAAAATACCATAGAAAGTTTTTCAGTATGTATGAACAACAAAATGAAATGGAATTTCTTCCCTGTCATAGTGTCATACTGCTGTGACATACCAGAAAGCAAAGAAATGTCTGGAGTTCTACATAATTTTACCACTACAAGTCCATGCATGAGATTATTGGGAACTTCAACCGATTTCAAGACAGATTCATTACCTGCATTATCGACTCCCAGAACCGTTGACTATGTATGAAGCAGAAGAGATGTAGTTATCACCGTATTGAAATCAGAAAATGAATCGTATTCAACGGCAAAGAAGAATGTTTTACGAAGAGAAGCACAACAAATTCTGCAGGAAATTTCTGTCGCGCCATGAGTGCCATTTCTGGAGAAGCTGAAGAAGATACATCTGCACTCACTCCTTACAGGTTTTTTCTCAATATTTACGTATGACCTATTGCATAACCTTCATCTCGGTACGTTTAAAGCAATCAAAACTTGTTTCATGACATATATGTCAAATCCATTCTTAACTATGAAAAGCATGGACAAATGGAAGAACGGGAAACAATTTCGGACACAGCGCGTGGAGTTGTTACGGGCTTGTAATTCACTCCTCACTGCAACAGAAAACCAGTTCGATGCACCCGAATTTCATGTTGAATTATAAACAAGGGATACATCCCAACAGCTGAACGGTTTCTTCCTAATCACTTCAATTCGAGGAAATCTGGAGGGAAAAGATTATGTTTTGGATATTGTTTTCCCCTTTCGTAGCAGGTTATATAGATGGAGTCACTGGGTACCAGGATGATTTTCCTTTGACAAGCATTTGCACAAATTACACAACATCAATGCAAGATTTTCTATACGATAATAATTCCCTTCGATGGTCACAGGAATCGATAGCTGAAATCGGGAACAGAATCACTATTCTCAAATTGCAATGAATAGAAACATTTCAGAAGTATTGCGATACTGGAATCCACACATTGAAGTTCCATTCACTAAAATAAGTAGTAGAAGACCTCTATAGGTTTGGAAGTCTAAATATTATTGATGCATCACCTTATGAGCAATTCAATACATTCTTTAAACAGTCATATCGGTCTACTTCTAAAAGGATGGCAACAAGAATAGATGAACCAGTGAATAATATGGGACCAACAATTTCAAATATACGTCGAAGTTCAACACATGCTGCGTTTCTAAAACTACTTTTTATCCAGATTGCTATAATTCATTCGACAGGGACAACTACTACTGCTGAAGGTAAAACAAAGTTCTAACCATATTTGGTACGGGACGATATTTCTGTTTCATTACAACAGGTTGTTGCCACAAGACAAAGAATTGGAATGTGTAACGAATACACAACACAAATTCTTACGCCAATATTGAAAAACTTGTCGCGTACCAGTCTGACAATCTTCACGGATCTCGTTCAGACGTACTTCCGAAACCACGATCTGTTTCTTACAAACTACGTTCACATTTAAATTTTTGGGTCTCTCAATTTTTATAATTGCTTTATTTTCGGATCGTGTAATTTTTTTATTATTTTCTGTGTTATGTTTACTTGATTTTTTTCTTAAAAATAAAATTGGGTGTTTTAATGGCAATAGTATTTTTTCGATTTCTCAACATTTTTCAGATCTGCCGTTTCAGTGCGAGAAATGACCGTTGTGTGCCTTTTTAAGTTATTGAAATTTCAACGAATCAGCCATTTATGTACCGTTTTCACTTAATTCCATTACCTGCTTTTCCCCCATCTGCGCACATTTCCATCAACCAGTCACAAGTATAAGCGATGAACTTGCAACGATGATCCCAACACGATGACAGTTCACTCATTCTGATCATTTAACAGCGACTAGTACATGTCAGTCCCTATCGAGATGACCTTATTGCATGCGTCAACTTTTTAGCACAGGTAAGCATTCATTAACTAATAATTTATTCCAATATCTTAGTACAACTCCATTCATATTTGTTAACCTTCCTTTACCTTCACTTACTCTTCCGATTTTCTTTTACAGGTTTCTTCTCATCTTCAACTACACTGGTTCACGTAAATAGGTATATTTTCATTCCCCTTCCGTTTATGGTTTCTTACTCTAATTCTCATGCCATGATCTTTTCATATTCAATTTACTAGCTTCTGTTCTATTCTTTATGTTTCTTAATGTCATTTTTAGTTGCCTGTAAATGAATATGGTGTATCTGTTCTCAGTGAAAAATTTTGATGTATATATATATATCTTATAACATGATATATTAATATATATACTTCAATAAGTTATTGGGTGCGTTTCTTGGTCGTTGCTTATGGTGGTTCTGATTCTTCTTCTACTACATAGTTTCTACTTCCTTTCACTTTTTCTTGTTCCATACAATTTGTCATAGCTCGATCTCTATCACGTTTTTTATTATTACATTTTTTGTTATTGCACTTTTTTCTTCTTTTTATCAAATTGTTCGATTTGTTATGGCATGATATCACAAATATTAAAAAAAATAATATCATGTATAACATAATTGGTATACATGTATTGAAATGTATATTCCTATTATTCTATATGTCATTCTATATGTCATCATATCATTCCTACATATAACAGATATCTACATCATAAAACGCAATAACCATCCATTTTCATATTCATGAAATGAATGTAAAATGGATGAACCATTGTCTGTTGCATACGGTATATGAATGAATTAATGTAGTGTACATACACTCAAATATTCAGCATATGAATGTAAAAGTCAATGTGACTTACATACAAACTACATTTTTCGCAGTATTATATAAAGTATTCATTCAACCTCTCATACACAATGTGTAGTTTCGAGCCTAGATAACATACACAAAAGTCTCCTGTGTATGAAAGAAGTTTTCAATGATATATTCGTGTTATTTTTCAAACAATGTATGCTGGCCCGGACAATTTCTTCCATTTATTCTGCGCCGTCCGTAAGAAAATTTCTATCCCTCATACATTGAAACATACAGTATCTGTAAACCACAGTTAATGTCCTATACATTTTATCTTCAAATTGTGTAGATTTTTTCTTAATCAGCTACCATCCGTAACCATGAAAACACTGTAGTTTTCTGTATGTAACCTACACGGACCCCCAAAATTGGCATGGATTTGTAGATGTGACACCCACACCAAAACTACACCTCTTGAATGTAGGCATTCAGTTCCGAAAACACAGAAGTACCCGTTGAGGGGACTGATGAGTTTCTCCGATCCATAGGGTTACGTCGGAGCGTCCGATGAAACTAGAACCGGCACCGGTACCCAGGACTGCATCAAATGCCGAGCCAACTTTGGCTCGAGTTACATTTGGGTGTCACCCAACAGGTGTATTTCTCCGGATGATGAAATTGGCACAATACAGCGTCAATTAACATACAGTGTCAACAGACAAGGAGCACATGCACTTATCTAGGTAATACGGGGTGGGTAACTATAAGTAGTATGAATGCTGTAACAGATGACACAGGTGTGTCATAATAATAATTAGAACATAGACGAAGCTGGAAGGAAATGCTATTCGTAGAATCTATCTGTACTTTTATGAATGAAATGGAAGTATAAATAGCATGTCCCTAATAAGTAGAATAATAAAGGAAGGAAGCTACAGATTAATGAAGAAAACCACCATCCGTCTACAAAACGAAAAAACCCGCGATGTCCGCAAGGATTAGACTCCGAAAACGACGTCAACCACGATATCGCTGGGTGAAAACCTAGGCATTACTCAACTAAAGAACCTGTCAGCGAAGACCGCGACAGTTACTGATTTAACCAAGAATCTAGAGTCGGTGTGGATACTACTGTAGAACCATGGCCTTACTATGTCTGCAATCACAAAGCAAAGTCTACATGAAGGAGAAGGATAAAACAAGTGCGAAAGTACTATTACTACCAACACGTGTGTTCATTAACCTTTTATTAACCGTACGAACGAAATAAAAAAAACAGGTGAAAATCACCCGGGGTGACAAGTGTGATATAGGCAGAGAATACCGAGGGAATAAAGGAAAATAGGAAGGAAGGAATTTGAGGAGGAAGACAGTCGATTGCACCGAAAGGTCCGGTAATACCATGTTGTATTCAGTCTCGGACGAATGTTGATCAGCTAGTTTTTCCACGAAGTGTACTTTGCGTAATGTTTTCGATCCCTGAGCAGGTAATGTTGGAATCCGCGTTCCAACGCGTTATGCTCTCTATGCGTCACCTGGTCTTGGGAATACTGAAAAAGGCGATCGAAAGTTATCCTGAATCAGTTCATATTCCCTGAAGCACGCAAAAACAGTCCAGGTTGTTAGTACAAGTCCGTCCACGGAGACCGTCATCTTTTCCAACGTGTCATGGACATTACCACAGCGATATGCTGCGTCGTTGGACGCGAAGTCCTGTTCGGATTCAGTAATCAATTGCCCCGTTCCGCGTAACGAATTCGAATCATGACGTATGGCTGCGGGTGTGGAGTACGCGCGCAACAATGATTAGACGTATTATGGACATCAATTAACACCTCCGGAGCGAGCTCCGTTTCCTGTTAATCGGAAAGGTTACGCGACTTTCTCCGTACGGAAGTGGGGACGGACCACGTAAGGCGTAGCCTCGGCCAGACAGAGTGTATCACATTCTTCTACCATTGTAGAGAGGAAATCGAAAACCAGTATTGGATCGTCGCCGGAAAATCAGTGTTGTTTCATCGTCAGCTCCAGACTCTTAAGGTGTCTGCATAATTCTCCAGTGGATGTACTGTCTCGCTTGCCGCTGATTTGCGTCAGGTGGTCATACTGATAGGACATCAACTGATTGAAGGCCGGGTTGGATGGCTTGAACCAGAATAGTCCTCGATGTTTGGGACCATTTTTGAGTTTGAAAAACAGTACTGATGGATCGATTGAATACGAATCGTGGCCCGTAGTTTCATAATCTTCTTTGGACGACGACGAATCATAATTCGGAAAACGTCGGATCTGCCAGATCGGTTAGAACGATGCGATCGGGCTGCTCGATATTCTCTTTTCATCGAACGTGATGTATTACGATTTACCATGGCAACCCGTTGAGACGGTAAGAGTAGACGTTGGGGTGTGTCTTCCTGACCCGTGACGGGGATTTCCCCTTTTTTCTTCCTCGACAATTGGGTGTTGTTGGCTTGGTGAACTGCGTGCCATGATCGCGTTGAAATTTGAACGTAAATTTTTACAACTTCAGCCATTGACTCCGTTGAAGATTGTTTATTTTCAACAAGAGAGTGCTTAATTACCGTAAGTTTCTTGCGGAGGTGTTTGAATTACTCCGCGAATTAGGGAATTAGGTGAGCCCCTCGTCTAGATTTTTTTAAGTCTGTCACTTTCTGTTGTAGCACGGTGGATTTCTCGCCGCAAATGCGTTCAATGGTTACGTAAAGAGTGCGTTGGTTACCAAACGGTGCAGGAGTATCCACGAAACCGGCGTTCTAAACAGGAAGAGATCCCTTACGCGAGATGGGTAGTAAATTGCTGGTCACATACTGTGTTATTCGCGATCCGGACCAGCGTCAGTAGCTTCATAATTCTATTTTGCTCAAAACAGTGTTGGATTATTGAAACCAAAAGTTGCCAAAAACTTTTTTTCGACTTTTATTGGGATGTACTTTTGGAGGGTTTAGGCATAATTTACATAATGGTTTAGAAAATCAATCTCAAAATTATTGAAAACAATAGGAAAAATCCAAAATGATTTGAAACCATTTTAAAAACATATTGAAAGCCATATCATTATTCGTAGAACTTTTTTCATTTATTTTGGAGAATATTGCAATCTACTTTTTTGACATTCCAAAACATTTTGACGAAAACCAGTAGATATTACCTGTCTGATCAAGATAATTTGATGAAACCAACGTCAAATTTCTGACATGTGTAAAATTTTGAAAATGTTTCTACTTTCATGGACTAGATTTTAGTTTTGGCGAAAGAGTGTTGAATAGTTTTCTATTTTAAACAAAATAAAGACCCCAATCGGTTAGGTTTATTCCAAAATTAAATGTACTGAGGTCCAATGAACATTGAAGTGATTCAAAAATGTTTGGATGAAAATTTTAGATACCTCGAAAATTGCATTTGGCAAGTTTTTGTAATTTATTTATTAAAAATTAATTTTTTAAAATTAATTTAAAAACATTTTAAAAAATGACAGAAAAACAGCAATGCAAACTTACTGTAGTGAACATAGCCTTCCGTTCAGATATTTACATTCTCAGGGTGTAGGTATCTTCAGTTTGCAAGTTTCAAATTGGATTTGGGAAAAGAAAGACAGAATTGAGCGTGCTGACTCTCCATGGAGAGTCAATCAGTATGTTATTTCATATCAATATCTGTACTATTTAAGCGTTACTTATCATCTATCTACTCCACAATTATATTCCAATCAACCATCATTCCAACATACCATGGCCGCAGTTCAAATATGTTGATTCAACTCCAAAAGTCATCATGAATCCATCAACTCAGCACCAACTGTCAACATCGACAGAATCTGATGAAGTAGATAATAATGAGGACGATTATGATGATTATGAATACAAGAATAATGGGATGCAGTACGAAGACAAAGGTAGAGCCGAAACAACTTACGAGACAATTGAGGAAATAAAGCCACATAGAGCACCATTCCAAAATCAATGGCATAGTATGAATGAAACATTAAGAGCTAATTGGATGAGGAGCATGGTGTAGCGTTTGCGGAGAGAAACATAGACCTAATGATAAGCACCTAAGGGAGTAATTCTCCGCTGCCATCCTCAACTAAAAGACAAAACCAAACATGCCATAATCGACAAAATATTGACAGATACTGGATAAAAGCAATTATCATATGACCTCAATAAGGACGAAGAAGCACAGTCGATATATTATAGCAAGGGTGGAAATAATTTAGAATTCCAACAATATCGTATAGTTCAGAAAGAAGAGAACCACATAAATATTAAAAAAATATGTTAGAATACCACGATATAGGTAATACTGATTATGGTATTATTAAAAAAGAAGACGACCTTGAAGAATTCCATGAATGGGAACCAATGACGAGCAATTGTTGGAGACAAATTTATACTGTTCATGGCGAATATGATGAAGATTACATTGATAAAGATGAATTCGATAAACGTGATGTAATAGATGATTAGTGCACTGAAGGAGATGATTCCGAAGTAGAAGATTTGGATATTATTAAAAATGAATTGATGATTGATGACGAAGAAGATGAAGTTGGTGATAAATAGAGAACGGAAGATAATGGTAAACTAGAATTATTAAGTAAGACGAGGAGGGAGGAAGAACCGAAACTGAAATGGGAAACCGAAAAATATGGACCATTTGCTTTGTTCATATGGACATATCCACATAAAAAGTAAAAAATGCAAAACCTGAAAAACCTGAAAAAGAACTAGTAGGATCGCATTATAGGTTTGTTAGATCAACGACGCATACGCTGATAAATTGGTTAACATGAGGAAATGAGAAAATAGTCGTACGTGAAAGGACATTAACGGAAGAAGGCGATAATGAACCAGATGAAACATACGTTGGTCAGTTAGATCAAATCAGAATAATAAGTTAACACGATTAAGATGGAAACCAGAACCTATCCATTCCACCGATTGGTTGTTTGAGACACTTCCTCATACCACTTGCAGGGCAATATGACTATTACATCGGAAACCATTTTGAGAACGACATTTGGGATATTTCTGTACATGATGACAATGTATCTAAAAGCGTCAAAATATCTAATTAAATCAAGATGTGTAAGAAAAGACGACGATAAAGAACCATATGACGATAGTGGTAGAAATAAAAATAGCGACGGTACGGTGATGATGAATAAAATAGATGAATCAATTCATAATAATAAAAGAGGCGACAACATGAACAATAAACGTAGGATGATGATGAGGATACTCAATGGAATAAATTTACCTCTTATATATATATTAACAATGATATGGTGCCAAAATATGCATTATTAGACGCACCTGTAAGGACAATAAATGAAACAGCGAATGATGAATATTACATAGACGAAGATTTGAATAATAATAACAATTGGTGTTATAGATTGAAGTCGAAGACAAAATTGGGGCGATTATCCTGAAAAACGGTGGCTCAAATGAGCAAATCGTTTGGTAAATTTAGTTGCAGTTGAAGACGATCATTGATGTAGACGGTGTTGTCGTTAATGTGGATGAAGACAACATTGATAACTTGTCGTAGTGGTGATTTCAGTGATGGTAGTTGGAAAACGGAAAAAAGGCACATGAACGAGAAACTATTTCAGTAAAGTGAACCGACTACGATTTGAAAGGATTTAAATTTACAGTGTAATAATTTGACCAAAAAAAGGACAGTACTACAAAAATTTAGAGCATTATCACCGGTGTCTCTATCCGAATTCTAATTTAATTTTTTTCGGATAAAGTGAAAAAGAGTAATTCAACGTGTAGACAAATTTTATCCTATCTTTTTAAAATTTTCGGATAGAAGGAAATCTGTCTCTATTTTTATAAAAATAGAGACAGATTTTCCCCTATCCGAAACGCATCCAAAAACGTCAAGTTAACCGTTTCACAGCGCTTGCAACATTTCCATTTGCCTGCAACCGCTAGAAAAACACCAACTTGACTGTTAACAGTGACCGTTTCAACATCACGTCTTTCGTCATAATGAAACGAACAATTTGTATTTCTACTTCGGCCCATCCACTGTGTGTCGATCTTACCCCATTCGATAATCTAGCGTACCTCTTGCGACGAGTCATCAAATCAATTTCAACTTCAGCTTTATCGAAATTAAAACAGCGATGGGTAGAGGAGCGTCATGGGGCGATGTGGAATGTGGTCATTTAGCAAGAGCCTGGGTCACTGTTAGTAAATACCCAGTGCTTGGTATAGAGAAAATGTCTAATGTCTTCTTCAAGAAGATGTTTCAGCTATTTGTAAAATTCAAGCCAACATCTGCAAGCAGCAAATCTTACGATGGTAGGGGAAATAAAGCAGTAAGGTCTAAATTTGAGGCGATAGCTGCATATATTAAAAAGTTCAAGATTCCTAAACGTGAGCTGCGAGCGTTTAAATCGACAGGGACAAATGCGGATCAGACTATTTCCATGGAAATAGTACGTCATCTTGGTAGGACTAAAACCATTACTTACGAAGTGAAAGATCTTCCGCAAGAGGAATGGACGAATCACTTGGCATATAAGGAATTAAAATCAATTCCAAAGTTTAATGAGGAAATTGAAGTTCGAGATGATTATTGCTCGTCACAACAACATCACTCGGAAATAAATATATTTCAATTTCAACTATATGACTATGAAAAATCTCATTAAATTGATTAAAAGCCATGCCATAAGCAAAAAATCGAAGAACCGCGATTAGCTTTATTCTAGGGTGAATTCCTGGTTTCTAACTCGCGTCCCTAACCCTCATTTTGAACTCACCTTTACCGAGCAGTGCGTCCTCGATTTTATTGAATAGAATCCTGGGCATTTGAAAGCGACGGTCAAAGTCGGCCTCAGAGTAGACGCTGTTTTCGCTGAAGTACAATCGCTCAAAACGATTGTACGCTTCAATGAAGTTGCGATTTTTGTTCCGTCGATTTCGAACGGGTTCGGTCTCATCATCTTAGTCTTCGAAAGGCTGAAAGCCTTCCAATTCACCTTATGCAATCATGGCTGCGTTATACTCAAAGTCATTGTTGTCGTCGTTCTGTTGCATTTTGTATGATTTGCGGGTGA
Organism: Odonthalia washingtoniensis; assembly: GCA_032358235.1. NCBI lineage: Eukaryota > Rhodophyta > Florideophyceae > Ceramiales > Rhodomelaceae > Odonthalia > Odonthalia washingtoniensis. The sequence continues at coordinate 18,422 of JAULBU010005549.1, forward strand.
ATAGATTTCAATGAACCGACAAATTGCAACATTCTATCCTATCTGAAATAATTAATTTAAATCTATGTAATTTTTACAGTTTTGTGATGCCCTGTCAGATCTTGACATAATTCAATTTTTCTGTAAGTTTTTCTAAAATATTTATTTAATAGAATTCGGATAGAGACACCGGTGATAATGCTCTTATTGTTAGTCTATGTTTGGAAACCTTTATTTTCTACGATAAACTATTTCAATATTTACACCCGTTAAGATATTTTATACTGTAAGATAGTTTTAGGTTTTTTCACTTTTTACACTTCTGTATTTACACGTTTTACACGTTTTACCCTTCTGTATTATTCACACATATTCTACAGTACAATTTTATGCTTTACGTTTACAGTTCATTATCTCTATAAAAGACGACCTCGAAAACCCATCACTTGGATTTTCTTGGTATCGATTTCTCTATTTTTATTTTTGTTTATCCAAAACACTCAGCAGTGACAACGTTCCGAGTGTGTGATGATTTGTCAAATTACGCAATCAAAGAATTGCAAAATTATGTGTAGTGCAAACTAAGTCTGAAAAAAAGAGAAACGGCCAAACATCCTATTACACCGGTTCGTTAAATTAGTGTCACTTGAGGCCAAAAACAAATAGATTACGTATATCAATATTTTATATAATTTTGAGGGCTTTTTATTTATAAAAAATTAAAAATAAATTTCCAACTACTCTCCAAACGTGTTACTGGCTCACCATTGAAGTGGTATGTATGGAACCGTATGTATTGGATACGTACAGCGTTTAGTGATTTAGTTATTTGATAAATTGGAGAACATCCATACTTCTGAAAACGGTTACAATCGTAGTTAGAGCAGATGTGGGTATACTAATTATACTGCAAGAAACATGTTAAAAATGCCGGGAAGATGTTAAGAAACAGCAGATGGGTAATTGCAATGTAAGATAAATAAAATTCAATCTGAACAACTTCTCGAGCGAAGAATGCCTCAAACTATTCGGTTCCTACCTGATGAAATAAAGAAAGTAGCGAAAGTGATTGACTATTCTTTCTGAAAAACATCCAGATCAAACTATAAATGTGATTACATAACAGCTTGTTGTATTGTTCTACGATGTTTAGCATCACCATGCTGATGGTCTGATGTAGAAGCACTATTTGGCATGCAAATCCCGGTACTTTCCGAGGTTTTCTGGGAGGCTGTGAAGCATTTTATTGAGAACAAGGGGCCAATTTTATCAATTTTTAGAGGAGATTTAATGCCGGAAAGAGCAGAATTATATGCAGAATCTTTAAAAGAACAAGGATCCGTGTTACCAAACTGTGTCGGTATTATTGACTGCACTAAAATCGAAATGTATAGGGCAAGAGGTCCCGGTGTTAACCAAAGAGATTTTTACTCTGGGAACAAGCGATTCCACTGTCTAATCTATCAGACTATTACAACGCCGGATGGGCTCATTTTTCACATGTATGAATCAGAAGCTGGGCGACGTTACGATCTCACACTATATCATCAAAGTAATATGGAAACCCTGCTACAATAATCGTTAACTATTAGTAGCCGGCATTTTTACATCTATAGCGATCCTGCATATGAATTACGTCCGTGGCTTCAGGTAGGTTTTAGCAGGGCATTTGCAACTCCGGCTCAAAGTTTACATAATAAGGCAATGAGCTCCATTTGAGTCTCAATAGAACATTCTTAAAAAGATATGAAACAGATGTGATCATCCCAGGATTTCAAAAGAATGCTCAAAGTCCGCGCTGCACCAATCACACTTATGTACAAAGCATTGGCCCTACTTTGGAACTTTAAAGTATGTTTGGGACATGGTGGGCAAGTTCAAACAAATTTCGAGGGAGTTCCCCCAACTTTAGACCAATAATTGCAAAAACATGTGCAAGAAGATGCAGACTAATAAATTTACTTCGCATCACGATGAGATCTATTAGTTAATTTTTTTTCGCTAAGGCCAATAATATACCAGACATTTCCTTACGCTCGTTTTTGCGTTCTTTGCAATCTTTAATATAGCGGCTTTCTGAAAATTCAAAACGTTTTTCTTCTAGCAGAAGACAAAGTTCATTTAATTTTTGATCGTTACGTATGCGCTCTTTCATTGCCCTTTCCGCTTCTCCCTGACATTTCAAACGATCTTCATCAATTTTTCATCGTTTTGCCTCACATTCACTCATGCGGGTAATGTGTTCATCCAATATCCGCCGTTCATCGTAATTTGAATCAAATATTGTGCGCTTCGAAGCCAACCCCGCTATTGAATTCGTTGAAGACGATGGTTTCATTTCCAACTCATCGAACAAATTCCAGCTACAACCTTGTTACGTATCTCCACTCCTGCTTCCTGAAGTCGTGTGTCGATTGTAGTTCGTTCCTCCCTCTCAGTTCGTACTTCTTCCTCCTTCTCATATACAGCCAATAATATATCGTCGAATAATTCTTCTTGCTTCCCCTGATTTCCACGATACCAGAGGCTGCCATGTTTGATCTCCTCACGACACGGTGGTCAGAAACGAATTTTTTATATCTATCATTAAGGGACTTCCAGGAAGGTCTCGTCGTTGTCAGCTATATGCCCTCCGGTAATTTTGGGACGAACTGAGTCAACACCTCCTCAAAGCGAAGCTGCACCACCACATGCCGAGCCAAATGAGCCTCGCAGTACATTGAAATATTCAATAAAACAATGTCCCATGCCGCACAGAACATTATCCGCTTCTTCCTCATCAACGGTGTCAATTGCAACACCGTTGTTTCTGGTTCTACTGCGACCATAGGATGTACCTCGCCTTCCAAGTGAATGGAATAAGTACTTGCATTACGTCCGTGTTCCATTCTTCTTGGAAGGCGGAAGACGGCGTGATATTATAGAGGTTTGAGTGACGGGAGGGGAGGAAGGCGGCGTGATAGTATAGACAGTTAGGTGACGGTGTGTCTTAACTATGTTCAACAAAGGGAAGGAAGGTGGCGTGATATTATAGAGAGTTGAGTGACTGGAGGGGAGGAAGACGGCTTAATGTTATATTCAGGGTTCGATTACGGCAGAGTAGGAAGACGGAGTGATATTATAGAGGGTTGGGTGACGGGAGGGGAGGAAGAAGGCGTGATCTTATAGAGGGTTAGGGAATGGTGTGTCGTTAATTTAGAGGCGCAGTGAACACGATGCGTTGTTTGCTCGTTATAATATAAATTGATTTGGGAGAGGCGAGGCGAGGTGAACAGGATGCGTTGTTTTTTCGATAGTAAATAACTTGTTTCTCGTTTTTTTTCGAACTTAATGACATGATGGCAATTTTGATTGGCATTTAATTTTTGAAGTTTCTCATTTTGACTTAACTTATTTCGATTTTAAGACGTGAAATGAGAGCAACATTTCTCAAATTATTCACTTAGACCTTACATGTGTGAAACCTGTCACGAAATTCACAAGTCGTAAAAACATTCGCTACAATAATTCTCTAATATAGGAATTTTACTCAACAATATCAGTGTCAAGTGTACATGTCTCATTCCGCGTCACATGTCATATATAATAACCGCGAAAAAGCCTTTTTGTGACATTCTTTTTTATTTGTGACAATTACCCCATACCAGCATATTGCTGTTCTTTTCCTTTTTTTCTATATCGTTACACCTAATCATAGCCATATAGAACATTGGGCCCCCAGCCACGCTACAATATGCAGAATATCGATAACACCTGCCTCTTGCTTATCACATCATCAGTTAAGCACGTGAAAATGTTTTTATATGAAATGCCAATGAGAAACAATGTCATGTATGTTTCCACCAATGTGCCTTTAGAGGATATCAAAAATATAAATTTTTGTGACAAAAATATAACAGAGTAAGGAATATGGATATTTTCACAGGTGTGTACATCGAATTATTGTCTTGTACAGCAGTCATACTTGTTAGCGTACTCTGGACAGGTACAGGTAACTGTAAAATACACGAACGTAAGATGATAACGGCAAGTAGGTTATCCTAGGTGACAAAAAAAGGATAGAGAGGTGATGATTATAACGTAGTTTTCAGGTAAAAAGGGAAATAGGATCTGGGTAATGGGGACTGGAGAAAGAGGTTTGACCAAATTTATAAGATGCACCTATGTGACAGGATTTGTTTTAATTCAATCTACGCATATCGCAATGATCTTGTAAAAATGTATGAAACAATGAGCTTTTTATTATATTACTTCGTGAAAACCAGAAGCTGGAAACACCAGTTGCCACAACGATAAAGTCACAACGTGCAAATGAATTATGTAAGTATTGTGAATCATTCCGTGAGAGAATCTGCTATGTGGTATTTGGAAATTGTCAACTATGTAGACTGATATAGATGACATATCCATTACCAATGTTCATGACAGTTTGGATATTGAATTTAACTGGAATGATCTAATTTTGGCTCTTGGTAGGGCATGGAAAAAATTTTTCAATTGAAATGCAAGACTACTATTATCATCTGCCAAAATTACAAGGTTCACATTTAAAAAAAGTACCGGAAGAGTTGAACAAGTATAGGAGTTTCCGGCACTTGCCATTAAAATGCAAAAAAAGTTTCGGAAAAGTGATGGATATATGCACTAAAATATTAGCAGCAGTTCTATTTTCTAATGGTTTTAATGGACTATATGAAGAATATCAAAAATCTCAAGCTGTTGGGAACCATATTGTAAGTGGATTGGTGTTAGCATTGAAAAAAGCCACAAAGGTAGTATAGAAAAAAGGGTAATAAGGGCATGTTTGTTTGGGAACATGTCTGGGGTTGAATTACAGAAAATAATTGGAGCAAGTGAAGAAAAAATGGAATCGGATGACGTCGAATATTTAATAAACGGGTCTTTGAACAGCTTCGGTTATGCGGGAGAAGACGAATCAAATAATTCATATGATATAAACATCGAAAGTGTAGAACTCACTGATAGTAAGAAGACATCCGTAACTAGTGGTGGGTTCACAGCTGGACGCAAACTTGCAAGGGATGATTGGTTGGATATATTAAATGAAAAAAAAATACATAAACAAAAATTCGGTGAAACCTTTTTTCAGATTGTGAAATGAAACAGGCTGTAATGTTTATATTACGAAGCGATAATGTACAGACATTGTAGTGGGGGACAAAAAGGGAGAGGTGTGATGGGTCTAGTAAGAAAATACCAGCTGTATTGCGCAAAATATCAACTGAAACCATGTGGCGGAAATATTACCTTGAAGAAAGTGTGATAGCTGATACACTAAAGATCGGTAGAACATTATTTATTGATGTTGTAAACGAGATATACAAGGGGGAGGTGCAGCCAAAGGCATTTATGGAATACATTTTGAATGGATTGGTAAATGGAAACATGAAGAATGTTTCTGAAATAGTCGAGAAGGAGATGAACGATAATGAAAAAAGAAAACAAATTATGAAATAGTTGCAAGGTGTAGGAGAATTTCTAAAATATAATTTTGCAACGCACATCAGTGAGAAAGATGATGATCCACTGCATGATATCAATTTCGCATTATTAAAAGGAGTAAATGGTATACAAAAAAGTAGTACTTGTACGGAATGTTTAGCAACATTCAGAGTCATAGTCAACATCAACTTTTGTGCTGATGAATGTACTGATAACATAAAAATGGTTCTGGATGATTTCAAACAGAAAATAAGGTTATATACGGCGCACATTCATAGAATGCGAGCTCAAAACAAACGCATCAGAGAAATCATGACAAACGTAAAAAATGAAGATGCAGCTACAAGTTGGGTTCTTTTCATGGACTCTAAAATGAAACTAAAACCGTCAAGGCACAGATAATCTACCGTTCAGTTCTTCGGAAAACGTGGGATGTCGTGGCATGGAATGGAGTTTTCTACAGAGCAACAGAGGAGAAAGAAAAAGTGGATAAAAATTGAAAGATGATGTACTACATGTCAAGAAGATGAGTCCGAAAAGAGACAGGAGAAGGAATGTAACTAATAGACCTGAAGAATGTATGTCAGGAGAAAATGGTAACCAAACGAAAGATGAATTATTAATGATTTTCATTAATAATCTTGTTCAGAATGACACTACACATGATTGCGGGGTGACAGTTTCAATTCTTGAAGAAGTTTTGTTTCGAGTTAGGAAGGAGTTGCATAATTGTGTTAAAGTATGGATTGTCACGGACAATGCTAGATCATTTGTTATTTCAAGTAATCACAATTGGTAAAAAATATTAAATCTGTACAATATAGAATTTTTTTGAATAGACATCTTTTCATTAATATACTAGTGTTATATGATTAATGGTATGTCATTCATAGAATGTACAATAAACTAATATTGTTCGTATTATTACTTGTATAAATATATGTATTTTTAATCAGTACTGTTTATAAACTATTCTCATTTGTTACTTGTAGCTCATTACAGTTTTCGCATACTTCATGTATCTTCGAAAAGTTTTGATTAGCATTCACGACGGATGTTAAATGAGATGAGATGATTATTACATCCTATCACCGTTATTTTGTGTATAATGAGGAGCAATCATCTATTTCATATCCCAATATAATAAGTGAAATGTCATTATTTTTACTGTAAAATGTTGTGTATCTTCATGTTGCGTGTCTTCATATGCATCTATTCATAAGTAAAAATCAGATTTACTAATAATAATATTTTTGATATGTTATACTCGTACTCAAATCTTTTCACAATATCCTTGATTTTATATACTGTGATTTATAAATATTGATAATATGAAAGTTCTAATATAACATACACTAATGTTTCTGTTCTTAATAGCGGAAGAGTTAATAACAATTTTATATGATGCTGATTAAGTGTATTAGTTGAAAGTTTCTGTTATAATGTTCTGTTCACAACTATTATTTATCTATATTATTCATTACGTAAAAGAATAAATATGCATAACAAAAGATATCATTTCTCGAATAAATGAAAAAATTACATACTATTAAGGTATAAACTCGTACTATGGAAACTATTATCTTACTAGTAAAAATAAACTGTACATACGTCAATGTCCGTCGGTGAAACAACTTATCAGGTGTAATTGCAGTGCGGAAAATATTACACGCCGATCTATTCTTATAACATCCAACACCAATGATATTATGGAATAGTTGCATTACAATCCCATTCCAACAAACGCAATGTATTATTACGTTCCCCAACATGTCAATGTTTTCCTTTTTTCTACGATCAACATTTTTTCATACAAATCCTGAGGTAAAAAAACAGAACATCGCACTTATTTATCACCAGTTGAATTATGTCTAATTCTCATATCACCGAGGTACACGTATATCCCAAAAAATTATTTCATATTCGCGTCTCTGCGTTTTACAACAGACTATGTCAGTTATTTGTGGTAAAAAAGTCAATAAAAACAACATATATTTGAAAACAAAAATAAGCCTTCGACAATCAAAGAAACCAAAAAAATTACAACCTACATCTCTTTCTCGTTCCCGTTCATATAAACGTACTCATGGTGGTTTTGCAGCAACTATATGAATCCCACACCGTACAGTAGTGTGAATTGCGTACAATAACATCACATTTGTATAAAACCATTTCCTTGTCTGTGATATGGTATTGATTCTTCATCAAATATGTATGGCATTTAGTATATTTGTTTGCCATTATAACCGTTACTCCATGACGCATTACACTTTTATTCATTGCAGCCAGTGCTGTCCTTTGAAGTAACAATATACGAGGTTTATATGGAAGAAGTATCGATGGTGATCATTATGATACAATTTTATTTAAAATTTGTTACTATTTGGGATCCATACATAATTGTTTAATTCCGTTTCACAACATGACATCATTAAATGAAGCCATCCTTTTAATATTAACATCTTTATCATTAGATAGTTATATGTATTTATGGATATTTGTCGTAACAGGTTATACTTTACAAAACATATACAAATAGCAATTGTTTTTTATTCTAAATATTTTTCAATAATTCCACTACATTTCGATGTACCACATTTACATATATGTAGTATTTATTCCTTTGTAACCTTTCGTTCACAATCAAAACATATTTCTTCACTACTACTTATTTTCTATTTGCAAAGAAAAAAAGCTGCGATCATTTTCCATTTTCCACATACTTTTAAATTTCCAGTCTACTATTGGGATGACAAGAATGATTTACAAATTTACTTACATTCCCATTAACCCCACCACCATAAATAAACTCTTCTGAAATACCAAGTTTTCATTATGAAATCACCAAGTTTTTCATTTTCTTGGTAATATTTTTCCCTTTCTTCACTTTCAGTCTTATTCAATGTTTCACCTTTATATTCAAGGATAAGTGAGTTGACTGATATATCCTCCTCCTAAAATACAACCAACCCACCACTTTGACTTGGTTTTATGGTTACCTTCTTAGTTTGTTGTTGAAGTTTTTCATATTGTTGATGTGGCTTCGAACAATTTAATGAAAAAGTCATTTCAGAAAAATAATCTGAGGTAAACTTCGAATGTATTGTGTTGTTAATTGCTATAGTTGTTGTAGTTGTTGTAAGTGATATTATCCTTATTTTTTATGCTGTTCTCGTTATTCTCCTTGTAATTTTATTATTGCGATTGTTTACTTGTTGCTTATGTACTCTCTGATAGTACATTCATATTTTTGATTTCATTTAATCTCCCTTTTCCACGATATTGGTAATTTCTCCAGTTGGATCGAAATCACAAATAATTGTATTTGTCATATACGTTTCTATAGTTAATATTCTGTTATATATTTTGCTGTTACTTAGGTGCTTTATTATTTTCATTCAGTCTTACGTTGTGTTATTCATATTTTTTATTGACATTGAGTCATTTCAATACATAATTCCATTTAAGGTTTGATATAAAGAAATATATCTAAACTGCAAGCGGTCAGACAAAGGTAATTGGATATGAACATAAACGACAGCTACGGTTATATATGTCGTATTGTTCTTCTCTACAATATATGATCACACTAATAAAGGTTACATATATCAAATAAATGTTGTCGTCTCCTTCTCCCCTACGTTCCTTGATTGTACAACACCAGTTCCATTATTAATCTTTCCCTTTCTGTACTATTTTCTCTTCCTGAGTTAATAGTTTGATAAACGTCTACAAACAACAGACAAACAATCCAACGATTACCAATTCTCACACTTCAACTCATTCATCTTCTTCAAATTAAATCAAATATATACATTATTTAAAATAAAGGTACCTTTTCATAAATAATTTTCATTCCTGGGTTTTCTATAAGTCAACTTACGATAAAAATTAACCAATGCAGACTTCCTCATCCTCCAGTACTGATTGCCACAGTAACAAAACATAAATCACAGATAATGGTAAAAGCCAATTAAGTTCCAACTATAATGAACATTTGAGACAGCTTACGGTTCACGATATGTATAAATTTAAACGTTATTTAAGTTTATTTGATGTGAATAATATGATTGAAAAACACGGTATGGACTCCGTCGAGTACAATTAAGTGTATAACCAGAAACCTCAAAATGAAATAGATGACGACCTTGACGAAATAATAATTATAGATGTATTGTTTAAGGCTCGAATGCCTCTACATGAAATCATATGCAGATATACAAACTAATCCCTCGATTCTATACATGCTGTATTAAACACATGGACTAAAGACGACGATGAAGAACCCAGGAAAACATATTATGGAATGGAAAAAAAGTGCACGACAATTTAGTTAAGAAGGTTATTGCTACAGGATGTCTTCCATTTGCAAGTAAGGACGGTGGTCTTATGCTTCAATATATACGCACCGAACGAAAGGGCAAAGATGTGTTTGCAAATGAAATCTGCACTGTCGATTACCACTTCATCAGTTTTCCTGATTACGACGACGACGATTCAGATGTTGACATGTCCGCTGTTAACGAATTTGTTGAGTCGCCTAATCCACAAAATTGAAACTATAATGCTGAAACAGAGGAGATAATCGAATGACGGTTTTACCTGACCAACAACGTTAACAGCGTTGTTATTATTTGCAATGGCATGGAAGTGGTTGATTTGAAGGAATTGTGATAAAAATTTCGAAAATTGTGCAATTACTATGAACAAGGTGTTGAGATGTGCAACTGTATTACCAAATAATTATTTTTTCACTTTCCGAGCAAATACGTAGTGCTGCACATTATACAACACTATCATATACATTCATACTATATGCTAACATGCTCTCTCTTCTGCCGTGACATGTTACACAGTACGAAATGTCACTACAGTGACATTTCATATACTGTATATAACCTTGTTCATATTATAAATACAGAATGTTTTGAACCTTGGAATGTGCATATCTGCCATCTACACTCTTTTTTGAATTACGATTCTCGTAACATTCGGAATGGACGTATGATACAATCACACATCTCAAAAGGTCGAAATATTGGCCCTAACTTGCCGTTTACAATACGTTTTCTCTCCTAATATCTTCAAAAATTATAAAAACAGAATAATTAATTTCTGAATAATGTTTTTTAACTGATGATGTGATAGGAAAGAGGCAAGCGTTACCGATATTTTGCACATTACAGTGAGGTTGCGGGCCCATATTCGGTATTCCTATAAGTACGTGAAGGGAATAAGAAGAGGGAAAAGAACAGCAATATGCTGGTATCGGGTAATTGTCACGAATTAAAACTATGTCACAAAAAGGCTTTTATACGGTTTTTATATATGTCATGAGTCGCGGAGTGAGGCATGTATAGTATCAATATTACAAACATTGTGTACCTATCTCACATGACACAATGATGTGGAGATAAGTTAGTACGTGGTGGAGCCACAAGGTCTTGGAATGTGAAAGAAGTGGAGGACATGTCAAGTAATGAGTTTTTTTGAAATTTTTTCTAATCAAAAGAAATGAATGGGGGCGTTTGAGAACTAAAGTAGGTGACTGTTTCATTTACTTACCTGTTTATAGGCAGAAATTACATATAGAACCGGCATACGTCGTCGTCGTCCTGATTGAGTTTATTGACAAAGTAGAGGTGAAATGGAACAAAAACTTCGAAAACATATTGGTACGGTTTTGATACGACTACAACAACTTTGCTAAATTTTATGGCGTTGCTATTATCAAATACGGTACTAAAAAATCTATTTTTTTTATGTATGCTCCTATAATAATATCATTATGTGTGTATATGTACATATGTAATAACATGAAAAACAGTGAAAGAATAACCAAGAAAAGTTGTGCGCTAGAGACAATATATTAGGCAACGCATTGATTCCCATTTTACCGAAATGGGAAGAAAGACGTATAATCAAAGTAGAGGTAGTAAATTTGATAACAGATGATTAAGATGACAAATACATGGATGTTAAAAGTGAGGATCAAGTAAAGTGTTGTACATATGAAGGGAACACATAAACGTTTGGAACACAGAAATTGGAATAACTGGAGAGGAGGCAAATGCTTCCAACTCAGTGGTGGGAAAACGTCAAAATATCCCTTCTCCAAAGGGACATATTCGTGCAAGAAATATGTGGGGATTGGCAGAAGAAAAGGAAAAAAGTAACCAGACAGGCGCTGCCGTGGAGTGATTCATCGGACAGCGACAGAATCTGAGAAATTGGAAAAACTTTCGTTATAGCTGTGAGTATGGACACCTTGGTGAGCGTATAGAATTATTAAGAAAAACCGAGTAAAAATAATGATAGCTGAAACAAGATGCTGCAAAGAGAAGTGTGAAGAGCTGGTTAATAAATAGTTGACAATGCTAATTGAGGAAAAGGAAGCATGCGGTGAAATAAACAAAAGAAATATGAAAGGTATACTTTATGATGGCAATGGTATTTTGAATGATTCAAGAAAAGGAGTATGTAGGTGCGGGAGGATATAACATTACAGATAAAAAGAAATAAAACAGAAAAAATATAACAAAAATAGAAAAAGAAGTTGGAAGCAAATGGACAGAGGAGAAAATATGTGAAGATACATTGGAAACTGATAGAAACGAAGGAAATTATATGATGCATGGAGAAAAATAAAGAAAGAGTCCAAGGAGGATGTGGGTAAATCGTGTAAAAGATGGGTTGAACAAATATGTTGTTCATCTTCCACAGAAGTGTTTGGCATGTGCAAATGCCGGTGTATGCACACAAGCATGTTCTGCAGTGATGATGTAGTGGAACTGAGAAAGATGTTTAGAAAATTGATGGAGTAGGGTAAAAATTGGTATTTTAAAGTGGATAATGTGATGCATGTTGTAGATGGTAAGTTTAAGAAGGAAAAGGGAGATCACGACACAGAAAAAAGTCAGTCCATGACTTAAGCAGATGAGTAGTGTCATTAAAAGTTGAAGTAGGGATGAAGATTGCATGTTGAGCTTGATTAAATGTAGAAATGAAATATGTCAATTAGTTGGAAGTGTGAGGCGAAGAAAAATGGGAAGAGTTGATATTGTTGTTGTTCAATTACTGTTAGTAATGTTTTATGGTACGCTGTTACATTGTTTTGGCCTAATGATGTTACGAAGAAAAAATATTTCTGTTGGATGATTGATGTTACATTTTGCAAAGCGTTTTTTCAATTTGTTGTAAGATGTTAGCCAAATACAATAATGAGGATTATATAGTTATGTTATTCGAATAAAATTAGTACTGATTCTTTCCAGTTCCACCTCTACTGTGATGGTTGGTGTTTAGTATAGATATGATAATGTGTTATTGGTATTATTTCTGTTGGTGAAGTATGAACACTGCTATAAGCGTATTATTAGGAGAAATTATCAAAAATATTTTCCATCGCTTATATTGGAATGTCATAACATCCTCATTTATATCGGTTCAATCCCAGTGAACATGAATGACAAAACACATGTTTCCATATGTAAAATTCTCGTAGCTTACCGTACGTTACATGGTGATAGATTAACTTCCAAAAGCACGACAGAAATTTTGAAAGAAATTGCGGAATACTATACGAATTGTCAAATTATAGATATTACCAAGCCTACTCCTCAAATATCTAAAATGAAACATCTAGAATAAGAGTAAAAAGTAGATGAAGAGGGAAGATTTCAGACAATTAAAGACCAATATAAATGAGAGTGTGGACAGAATGATATTCTGTACTTTTCAAATCCAAAGCAGTAAGTGCATTTAGTCTCAATCTGGAGGTCTTGGAAGCTACACGCAACCCATGTTGGAATTTTTTAACTATACACCTCCAAAATACAAGGTGAAAATTCACCTTCATACATTTGTAAAGAAAATCTATGTATATGTCAAAACAGGCCACTTTAGTTCGCTATCCGAATAAATAGTTCTTTATCAAATTAGCAAAAGGAAATAATAAATAAAGAGTCCTTTACTAATAGCAAGAGTAAAATAATAACAAGGGAAAAATATCCTAATCCTTTTATTATTCGATCTGCGAATTAGGTCTGTGCAGTTTAATTGACTTTCTGCTACAGTTAAGCAACTTTTCGGAGATCGATTCGGAGGCACGACAGCGTCTTTATCGACTTCGTTATATGCAGATGGCATTCAAGTATCTCTACATTGAAGATTGCCTTGTTTATCGCAATTGATGATTAATCGATCCGATAGCGCGTGCGGATTGGATCTCTTCTTGCCTGCTGAATCGTTCTCTAGAAGAATTCTTGCTGGGAAAGCTGGTGGGTTTCTGGTTGTTCGTTAATGTCTAGCTTTATTATATCTTCCAGCGTCTTCAGGGTTAACCAGTATTTATACTTGTTCTAGCTTCTTTCGAGATCTGATCTGACTCTTACACGTGTATAACAATGATAGCTATTAGCAAAGTAGAAGTAGAAATGTTCTAGTAATTAGGGAGGGCGTCTAATAGTAAATAATACACTTGTACACGATCTGGTCGTACTAAAGAGAGAAATAGGTGTGTTGGAGTAAAAAAAATGGAATACTGTGCCAACTGTTATTCGTGTTACCTATTACAGTGTCGAGGAATACTGTGGGTAGCAAAATTCTGTCAGAGGTCGCCTTCTAGTTACAGTGTCAATGCTTATACAGAGTACATTGTAAAGTAATTCATCTTGGGTGGGTTTTATTGCCTATCCTGTTTTGTTTGGTGCCGATTTATTTCGTCCGCTTTATCTCCTTCGAGTAAGCCACCGTACTGCCCTTTGACCATCCGCGCCGTTTGTTTGTCGCATCTTATCATCGTTACGATCGCATCACGTATGACTTCACCATCATCATCTCAGTACGTCGGTCTTTTGCGCTCGTCGGCTCCTGTGGGTTGTTTCACATGAACCGATCATCTGCATCATCGAGCCATTTCGACAGTATAGTCATGAAAATATGTCCATTGACGAAAATCATATAGGGTGGTACAACTTCCGAAACAATCAAATAAATCGGAAGCTATCCGATGTCACTGGAAAGCTCTTCAGTGCAAACTGAAATGTTGCAATGATTTTGCATCGATACATGAAAAGTTATGACTAATAACCGCCGATAGAAAGGTTCGAAACTGAGGAGGTTGCGGACGTACCATTATTTTGGCTCGCGGTTGTAGTTTAAAGGCATCAACAAATATGGAAATGATGGTATTTCTGGTAAGATTACCGATGCCGCACAGAATGTGACGACAATTGTGGCACAATAGTACGAATAACCAAACGTGGAAATGTTATGATAAACATTTCAAATGTGAGGACCGTACCAAAAGAATTTATTTTTGTAGACAGATGATTAAGATAATTCTAACAGCCGATAGAAATAGAATATAAATCAGAAACTTTCAAAGTTTTTAATGTAAATAAAACATTATCTGTCAATTGAATAATGAGATGTCAAAATTCACAATTTTGAACAGGGTAAATCAAAATGTTTTTCTTCAAATTTTTGTCCATCTCTTGTTTCTTTTACAAAACAACATCAACATCAACAGAAACATCACCTGCACCTCATCCACCTTCTTTACTACCACCTGCTTCATCAGCTTCATCCACATCATCTCAGGCATCTGTAACAACAACAACTTCACCCACATCATCACCACCACGTTCTCCAACATCATCACCGAAACCACCCTTGCCACATCTACCAACTTCATCTTCAATATAATGTCGACATCGTAGTCCAATAGTAAGAGAAGAACATCGAGACACCTTCACCATTTTTGTAGTGCAATGCACTTCCCAAAAAGAGGGAAGGAAGGAGACCAGCACTAAGGGTGTTCGGACCCTCTTTCCACGGTAGCTCGTGTAGATGACAGTGAACTCCACCAAAAGGGGAGGGGGTTTGAGTGTTAGTTAGGTGGTGTCCCACCACAAGGTTGGTGTCGTCGAAGTTACTGTAGTTGATAGGGTTGTGGTGGAGCAGATAATGTTCGTACGTTACTACGCTTGTAAGTCGGGGAGGACGATGACGACTTTGAATGAAGCCGGACCAAGGGTGAAGCTTGTAAGGCGTAGTTGGTCGACTCGCAAACGCGAGGGTGAAATGCTGTCGTAGCCGAAGTGGCTTCGTTGTTGCCAACGAAGTGCGGATTTCGGGGTCAGATTCAGTCCAAAGGGTGCTTGTCTTTACTAAAAAAGATCAGTGGGCTCGCCATGTCTCCGTTAAGTAGGATTCACCTTCCACCCAGTGGCGGGAGGGAGACCGTACTGTAAAGGGAAGACAGTGGGTTAGTGTAAACCATAAACTATAATTGAGACACGTGGTACCAGGGTCATTTGGCCCGGGTGCCGGATCAAAGATGAGTCGTGACACATGTCGATGCAACTCGAACTCGAGCGATTAGATCTGAATAGTCATACACGTGTATTAGCGTCCAATTGCACTTCAATTTTCATCACTTACGTTGTTCTTCATATTCTAAAATTTTATCAATCAATCGTCCTTATAAAAACAACACCAAAGCAACAACAACGACAACATAATCATTTCCATCACCGACATCGTACTAGATAAGTAAGAGAAAGAGAAAGAGAAAGAGATAATATCTCTGGTGCTACCAGCGGTTATTATTAAGAGAAAGAGAAAGAGATATTATCAATGGTGCCACCAGCGGTACCGAAACAACGACAATGATAGCCAAAGTGGTTGAGATTGTGTTGTTATTATTGACCAGTGTTCATTTTTGGGAACTTCTATTCACACCGATCATGACAGGTGAAACTGTGGTAACAACTTGCATCACTGTACATATTGCATAGGCAGCCGTGCCTGCCAGTATCAGTCAAAATAAAACGACGTTGTTTGGCTGGAATTCTACATTTGATGAAAGAGCTACTGCCGCTGGAGGTGCTTTTTCAGCTTGTAATACATAAACTGTTACTGCTATATGAAATGTATTCACTCAAAGCATTGAGGGATTTCTGAATTGTCTTCTTTGCAGATGAATGGCTGCATGAACAGGGCTGTTTCCATATTGAAATCCGGTTCGTACATCGAAACGTTGACGAGGATTTCTCGCAGTCTTGTGAATAAGTCTGTTGTGATGTATCGGTAGACCTGATCCTCTTGTTTGCTGCAGTTCCAAGCTATAGGGCATAAAAAATCTTGTTCAATGACGTGGCCATAATATTCTGTGAAGGCATCGTGTTGAGTTAAAAGAGAGAAACCATTAAGCCTCGACGAAATTGGTACGAAACTTGATGTTGGATAGTCGTAGTACATATACGGAAAACATTGTACTAACCAGTGATATGTTCAATGATTTTGCAAATCGATCCCAAGCTTTAAAAAGAGTTTGACAGACGAACCCAATACTCGTACTGGTGAAGTGTTTAATGGCCACCAATTTATTTGTTTTGTAGCCCGCAAGAAGATTCGATAGAAGAGCAACACTATGAAAGTACAGCATACACTCAAACGTTGATAGAGTTGACATGTTGAATGGATTCTTTCTTGGACGTTTCGATGTTGATTGGACGTTCATGTGAAAGAGTGTTGGATCGACCAAGAACCCTGTTGATATCTTCATTCTGTCGAATAAGTTGTTGAACATTTCGAGTATTCGGCCATCTAGGCATTCGAATGTGTGGATAGCAAGGGCTGCACGAGCAATTTTCCTGATTTGCTGTATCTTAATCTCTGCAAGAACCTTATCACCATCAGCTCCAGACGACTTGAATACAGAACAAGTCAATGTCTTCTTTCTTTTTCTCGACTTATATTCAAATCTTTTTGTAATATGCTTGCATGTTGCGTCATCAGTTTACCGAACCCACTTCAGATATCCTTGAAGGTCTAAATTCATGTAGTTGAACTTAACCTTGAATATATTTGATTGGAAACTCTGTAGGAAGCGAAGAGAAGGAATCGAGTGAATTAGGTTTCCATTGACGATGATAAGTCAGATGTAGCAGAGGAAATATTTGTTGACGACAACTTGTTGAAGACAGAGTAGGGACCGAAAATTGAAAATTGAAAATTGAATGGATGAGGATAAACATTGTATCGACCTGTTTGCTAGAAGTAAAGTTGAACGCAGAAGGATATATTTCGTAAGATCCCTGTTTGATGCTTCTTTAATGTTTGAACCAAATACATGAAAAAAGGTCATATCCGAATATGCGTCAAATTACTTCTCAGCAATTGGGAAAGCACGTGACGGAAGTGGAAGTAATGATGGATGATCGGGTGTCGTCGTTGAGAAAGCAGGTGATGGAAGTGGAACAAATCATGGATGATAGGGCGTCGTCGTTGCGGTAAGCGGATGTGAAAAACTATATAGAGGGATGTGAAATAATAATGAAAAGATTACTTGTAATCAAAAAATTATTAAAAAAATAAGAAAAATTTTCAACTCCATATGGAGTTGGCAATTTTGCAAATTTGTGTAACGCAGACGGTCGTGAACAAATAATGTACAAATATTGGAATATGTTACACCTGGAATTTTCGATGCGCCGGCACCAGACGCCCCATCCTTGTAGTATATGGAACGGGGTGTGGTTGTTACTGTAACGGCATAGCATGCTGTTATAATAACACCCATGCGACCATACCGTAGTCATAAGAAGCATACAATTATTCGTTATCCCAAAAACCGGAAAATCGAAACGAGTCATATGTATATAAGGAGTATACTATATATTGTACGGTAATGTCGGTCAACTTTCAAAGTTACTCAACAGTCAAGTAATCCTCTCTCAACTGTTCACAAACCGCGTTATCATTGTCATATTAATCAACCTATTAATCGACCAAGCTCAATTTTTTGCTTTCATCCATCACAAAAAGCGACACAAAAGACAATTCAATAAAAAATGACATCAAGCACAACCCGTCCATCTATATCATTGAAAAGGCTTATGCATGGTAGTCTCAGCGTGAACGGAGAAAAAGCGTTTCTTCAAACCGTTCTTCGAGCTGAGTTTGGAGACGGTAAGTGTGTAAGGGGTATTGTTTCGTTCGTCACCTTTCATCTGTACTGTAAAAATTGTCAACATAAGAACACGTACAACAAAAGTGGTGGAGGAGAATTGGATGTGCCACCAGTTCCTGTGGGTACTGCAGTTGTCAGAGGGGTTCCGGATGGTTCTGGAGAAACTGTTGTTGGGCAATGGCAAGGAGGACGTCATGATGAAAATTTGGATAGGATTACTGTGGAGGATGTGCAAATAGCCAAAGATTATTGGATCACTGCATATACTTATGTTTTGCCCAATCCGTAGCAAGACAATCCAAAGGTTCTGGGTGACATTCTTAAAAACATGGCAATCTACGAATGGGACATTCAACTCATGGAAGTCATTGAGATTCAAAGACATGGTGCTGACCATGATGAAGAAGACAGTCCTTTGACGCTGAAGGACTTTCATGTCAAAAATTACCACAAAATAGAAATTTGGGTCAGAGATAATCAGGTGAGAACTGTGAAGAATGCAGTACGGGACGTGAGTAAATATCATCGTGATGAGTTCGTGAGAACGTTTCAAAATGAGCAATATCAGGTTGGATTTGGAATGATTTCGGTTACATTTGAGAAAGAAGATATCAGCCGTGGTCGATATACGAATATATCGGAGTTATGCGATATAGTCTAGGGGAGGCCTGAATTGAAGAACGGTAAATCTGTAGTTGTGGTGGAAGGTCGCCATTGTTTGGCAGCACTCCAAGTAATAAACAGTAGGATGGATTTAGAAGTAAACTGGACGACGGGTCACATCCGAGTGGCTCTGTTGGTAAGGAAAGATAGTTAAGTCATGACCTCTTGTAGGATATAATTCTAAGTCGAACGAGAAATATATCTTCATCAAAAACAAAAAAAGACTCGTCATTAATCGACCTGATTAGCAGCGTAATTAGATATGCCGATGCGTTCAGTGACGAGTACAAGACTTCCTTTGAGGATGCTTGGGTAGAGGATATTGCGCAGGACATGTAAAGGACAAATTTCCTCGACATGAAAAGCACATCGACGTATGAACGTTATGCACTAGTTGATAAAATGTTGTCAGGTTCAAGAGTGTAATGATCCGAATCAAGACAATCAAACAGTTTTCTGCCGGTCAAGAATCTGGAAAGAGTGGTGTTACGTACTTGGAAAGTCTTATTCTAACACACGGAACAGAGGAGGATATACTGCTGCTTTTGGATGGTGTCGACACTTACTTCGGAAACCGCAGTAAAGGTATGTTCGACGCAAATATATTCTACCGCGTTGGAAATGCGTTTCTAGAATCAATGCATAAGTTGCTTGACCAAATAAATGATGGGGGATGTCACCTGGAAGAAGAAGAAATTCCAAAAACAATGAAGGAACTAATGCAAGTGGTAATTCCGCAAACAAAATCAGGAATTAGATCTACCCATAGCATATTTTGCAATCACGCCAAGCTATTCGAGGATTCCCAAGGGAAAAAATCCTTAAAATTGGTGACTCGTGCGGCCTCACGACATGACAGACGCCTGGAGGAAATATGGAGTTTTTTTTCCAGATAAGAAGAGGACAATGCAAAACGTAAGGAAGGCAATGCTAAGGACAATGTTCTAGAATGGGGGTGAATGGAGGACGAGCAATCACAAGAAGAAGCAGGAAGCGGAAGCAAGTCGAACTTATTGTTATCGACAGCGGTCATAACAACAAACCGCCTGCGAAATCCATATCGAAGAAGACTTCAAGAGAACCGCAAGCAAAGTAGATTGGAAAGAAGACTATATTGGGAGAACTGTTATCACCGACAAATTTCAAGAACGCAACGGAAAACAGTGGAAAATCTGTATCAACGAAAAGGGCAAACACTTGGCCTGATTCCATGCAGGCTCGAAAACAGCAGGAGGGTATCGCTGCATTTGACAACGCCCCGCCTCCGTATATACACCCAGCTGGATGTAGCCTCCGGAATCGGGTTATGATTCCACGTTGTAGAGATGTCGTGGCAATACAGCACATGTGGCTGCATCGAAGACCCCACCTTCCAAATGGATGGAATAATATTAAAAATGCGGAGAAGACACTTAAAGCCAATAGGACATCTGTAGCTCCCTGGAGCGGTCCAAGTTCTTCTACGAGCAGTGAATCTAGAGTCTTTGACGATAAGAAGACATTGTCGAGATTGGCGTTAATACCATAACATCATCGTGCTCCTATCGTTTTCAATTATGATCAGATATTGGAACTCAGAAATTTGGCATGGACATGAGCTGCATACAAGTAATTACAATTCCTGTAATTTACTTCCTATTATTCGGACGGTGCTCTATGGATACAGGCGGAGAACGATGACAAATCGAGTTACGGAATAGCGTTTTTTGCCAGGAAAACAACAGTTGGACAGTGATGGGTATTGCATTCTGGATGGTATGTCGGATCCATTCAGTCTTGAAGCAGAGTCGAGGAAGCCCTATGTGACTGCGTTTAACGAAGAAAGGTCATTTTCGACACAAACTAATGCAGAATTCTTCAATGAGATTGAGACTTGATTTCCTGGAGAAGGAGCGTTGATCAGTAAATGGAATAGGGATAATTGGAGTTCGATAATAAACACCGGAGAGTCTGGACAAGATGAAGACGATAGAAACAAAGGGGTTGGACGTTACTCCAGTACAAGAAACGTATTGGAGAATATATTTGAACCTCATCGAGACAACGTTTGGCTGGCCGAAAGGCGCGCAGCACTCTTATGGATTGGTTGGATGTGTTCTTTGCTGGATGTAGATAATCAATATGCGTGGCGGACTAAAATTACGAATGGAGGAGGACGTTTACTTCTCACGGAGAAGGGTTGTTCACCGCAACACGGCCATAATGATTTCGACGTGAGAGAGACCGGATCCCCTGGATATTTCACGATTGAAGCAGCTACCTAACCAGTATCTCTATGGATAGCGCCAGGATCCCACCGATATGCCCATTTCAGCGATAATGAAAAGAACGAATTACGATTTGTTTGGAAATGGGACTAATTGAAAATCCGCCTCAATCTATTTTTATTGGGCATGGATATATGCAACACGCTGGAGCAGGATGGAACGGTACACACTGACTTAGATATCATATGTACGTAATCCCTGAGGGACGTAACTTGAAAGACGCAATTTTATATGCGTATGGTCGGTCGTTCAGACAAAAAGGTGACATCAATCCTTCAAACATATCGCAAAATTCAAGTAGTCCGTCTCAACGTGGACAGGGCGACAATGACTATGACAATCCCGATGAGATAAACAATGATGATGATGGAGATTTGCAGGATTGGGGCGTGAGAGAGGCTGATGAGCCACAGTTGGGGTGAGTTCTCCGCCTAGAATAATTCAATTTTGCTTAGCTCTTCTTATAAATAATCCCTGACCTTAAAAATGCAATAAAATAAGTAATGACTACTTCTTGTACTACTTATTTTCTTTTAATAGTATGCACATACATGTATTTTCAATGTCTCCAGCCTTTACAACTAAATACTTCCGTATTGGCCATGATCATCGAAACAAATTTAATATATTTTGAAAAAAACTCCAAACACTGTTTGGAGATGTGGCATATAACACATATGTATTTTTCCGATAATTATACATATGTTAAACATGTTGAATTAATGTTTCCTTTTTTGCTGCTGAAGGTACCAACTCCATTGGAGTTGGGATTTTTTCAAAAAAGTGAATATTTAATTTTTTGCAAAATTCCCAACTGCACATAGAGTTGGTATCTCCGAAACTATTATTCATAAAATTTCAAAATACGTATATACTTACACGTACACCTCTCTATAGTCTGTAATTAAAATCGACTCTTTTTATGTTTCCATCATGCCTAATTCGTGCTCTTCAACAACATATACGACGAGGACCATAAAACTGTCATCATATGTGTTTTCGTCGCATACTTAAACGGATATTTATGAAAATAATGGTAACAAAACATTTCGTATGTAAAACCCGGTATTGAACCTATTCCACAGACGTAATGATAGATTACAAACGACATTAAACATTATGCAAGTACAACAAGAAACGCCGTTTAGACCATCATGCATATGATGTGCAACAATTACAACATCACACAATTCTTGACAAAGAAGATGACATACTTCAGGATGTCTCGGAATGGAATAAACCACACATACCGATAAAAATAAATAAGGAATCAGTATGGCATGAAAAAGAGAATACAAAACAATGTCCCGTTAAAGACAGTGAGGTAAAAGTTTCGGCAATACATTTGTTACGCTTATCGGATGAAATTCGTTCGGATGCTGTACAGACTGTTATTAAATTGATTCACACAGACACATTCAAACCAAATGTAGTTCTTCAACACATAACCTATTGGAAAGGATGCATGGCAATTGTCGATGGCTCTATTGGTCATAGTTTAATCCATAGCGGATTTCAAAAAATTAGGTGCCATATAAAACAGCGTCGGACGATAAGAGAACGTCTTTCTTGTACAGAAAAGATATCAACGATGTGTTACGTGGCCAACTGGAATTAGCGAATGATTATGAGGTCATGTTTAGACCTTGCTTCAACGAACGCAATCGTGACTTCGTTGCCCATCCTCTTCAGTCCGAATTATTTGCATAGTTATACATGTCCACAAGATCTCAGATTGTGAGTAATGAAAATTGTACAATTCAATGGAATCAAGCAGAGGCACAATTAACAAGTCATTCATAGGAATGTTGCAGATATATACAGATAAAACAGCAACAAAGTTGAAGTCAAAATCTTTGGTAGGATATCCAATACATGTCACGTTTCTCAACGTCTCTGTGTAGTTAAGACGTTCCATCATAGACCACGGATATACTTTGGTTTGGTTTCTTCCAGTTTTATTGCAAGGGTCACATTTAGACCACGGCGATAATAATTACAGAATCACCAACCACGACGACTGTGAAGACCATATCGTCATTGACTACCACGTACCACTGACTTCTTCTTCTATGGGGGAGAGTTGATAAAATGATTCCTTTCCATAAGGCAATGGATGTGGTCCTTTCTCCATTAAAAGAAAGGTCACTCGCCGGCTTCTCACTATGCACACGTGACAAGGTGATATGTAATTGCTTCCATTTTATAGTTTCATACTGTTGTGACCTACCAGAAAGCAAAGACATGTCTGGTGTTTTTCATAACTTCACGCCGACACGTCCCCTGCATAAGATGTTTAGGAACATCTAGATATTTTAAGACTGGTTTTACAGCTCCTCCAAGATATGTCGACAACATAAGATTTAGAGGGGGTGACGTTACGGAAATATTGAAATCAGCAACTACAATGTCATCTACAGCACGTAAAACCATTCTGTTAGAAGAAGCACAATAATTACTTCAAGATATGTCAATAGCTCAATGGGTCCCCTTCTTATAATCTATGAGTACTACACATCCACAGCTAGTTACTCCCGGTCTTTTCTCAACCTTTACATATGAACCATTGCACATCCTTCATTTAGGAACCTCAAAGTCAATCAAAACATTTTTGCTGACATATCTCTCCAGCTACGACGTATTCATGCACTGCTTGGACAAGAAGAGGCACAGTAAACCATTTTAATCATGTCACACAGCTTTGTTACGCGCTTGTGATTAAATTCTCGCTTCAATAGAAAATATGTTCGCTGCGTCGGGCTTCCATTTTGACTTTTCAACAAAGGAGAATTCACAGCAACTTAATGGGTTCTTTTTAAACAATGCAATACGAGGAATGTTAGACGGCAAGGATTTTAAATGTTTGGATATGTTTTCTCTTTCGTGGCAGCATATATCTACAGAGTTACTGGTTACCGAAAACAATTAGCTCTTACTGATATCTGCACAAGCTACACAACTTTAATGAAAGGTCTTCTATACGACAATACATTTCTCGGTTGGTCGAAGAAAATGATTGTGAATATTTCTGACAGAATTATGCTTCTCAATTCAAAATGCTTACAAACTTTTGAGAAGAACTGCGAACATGAATCCATACATTGAAATTACATTTACTAGACCAAGTCGTTGAAGACCTATCGAAGTTTGGGAGTTTAAATATATTAGATGCTCCTCCATATGAGCACTTCATTACATTCTTCAAGAAATCTTACAGGTCTACTTCGAAAGAAATTGCAACTCGGATGGATAAAACCATTAAGAACATGATACCCACCATTTCTACATTACGAAAAAGTTCACATCATGCAACATTCATGAAACACGGACTAAACGTCATCAATACCAAACAACCAACCGGATCGGAAACTGTGACAACACATAGTCAACAGCCATCTACATATTTGGTACGCGGCGGAGTTTCTGTTACATGGGTTCAGATTGGTGCTATCAGAAAGAAATTTGATTTTTGTAACGAAGGATCAGACAAAATTGTTATTCCTGTATTGAAAACACTATCCCGTACCAGTCTTAATGTTTTCACATTACTCATTAGGATCAATTTACAAGGTAATGATATCTTTTTAACAAAACCCTAAATCGGTGTTACTTTCCTGAAGTCCGGCTACATCATCGGTGGTCACCTACCTACATTGCAACAGTATAACCATTCTACAAATACTGTCAATTACAGTCCTCATCCGCAACACCTTCGAAAGACACAACGTATTTTTGTAACCACACAGTTCGGTCCGAGTAAGAAGAAGAAAAAAGTTTCGTCCTTATTGAAGGAGGTGAGGCAAACAGTCCTGTTTACTATATAGAAAAATTCCTTCTCCTATTTCGTATGAATCTTTCGACTAATATGGAGAAGAAAGAAATGGCTTTTATACAATATATGGAATTCACTTCGCCAGTCGACAATGTAGATAAAATTCTTAGCTGCCTATGAGTTCGTTGGCCTACATCTGGTGAAATCGACTACATCCTGCCTGGACCCTAGAATGCGTCGGTTGACGATATTTTGGAGACAGGAGAGTGATATGATATCGTCGATTTCAACACAATATGTTCATCTGTACATGTAT
Organism: Odonthalia washingtoniensis; assembly: GCA_032358235.1. Taxonomy (NCBI): domain Eukaryota; phylum Rhodophyta; class Florideophyceae; order Ceramiales; family Rhodomelaceae; genus Odonthalia; species Odonthalia washingtoniensis. The sequence goes on from JAULBU010005549.1 coordinate 43,861, forward strand.
TTTGCTGTCAAATTTCGGAATTGATTCTTTTACTGAACAGTTGCCATGAACACGGCAACGATTTTACATCGATCGATTCTACAGGGAAAGGAATTAATTGAAATTAGTTAAAAGAAGTATTGCCAAAGATGACGACTCCAAATAACATGTCTGCGTATGTATAATTCATTCAACATTACACGGTCTGTGATTCTTCATTTCCTTCTATACTTCCGTTTTCTGTAATGCTTCCGTCACCGTCAAACAATGTACTTCTTACAAGTCCTTCAACAAATTCTTTTCCAAGCTTTTCCACACTCTTCCAGTCACTCGCTATTTTATCTATATAACAGTCATGAATAATTCCACACTGTATACCAATGTATTTAGGAAAGCATTCAGCTTCTACGACAATGAAATGTTTCCTTGGCCTTGTCGTTGTAACTAATATTGTGGCTTCACGTTCCATTTCTCTAAAACGTTTTTCGTCTCCCCCACTTCGCATTCCAGTACTTAAACTTCATCGGGTTCCCATGCTTCTACAAATTTTCTTATTTTGCCAACTAACTGTTCATTTGCAAGTTTTTCATACTTCGAAAATATTTCGATAACTTCTTTTTGACGTCCACCGCCGCGTTAATTTTTCATAATCAGAAGTAAAACACAGCTGTTTATCTATGCATCTACACGAGTAATACTCATTATAGTTCCTTCTACAATGTCCCCTCCACGGTCTCAGGTATATATCCAATGAAATCATGAAACACTGCAGAACCGATTTCATTCGTGAACCAATTTAATTTTTCCTCATCGTCCCCCTCTTCATCACCTACACTTTTGCGCTGATTTCCCCTGTACTGTACTTGTATATCACAAATATTCGCGGTCCGCCACCAAGACATGTCCAGAACACCAAATCTATTCGTTTTCAATAGTTTCCTTTTGGAAGTAGCTATTTCCTTTTTCCTTTTTTCCGTTTCTCCAAGTTCTTTCAAATTGAATCGATACAGTAGTGAACCATACCCAAGTACTTTAAAAAATCTGTCCTTTGCAGCTCTTTTACTTCCACCGCAGAAGGCTGAAAGTAACTGTCTCAGACGTCTATCTAATGTACCAACTTTACAAAACGTATCAACAACTGCTTTTCTCGATTCTTCAGACGAATATGTTTGTACGCTTTTCCCTGTTGACAATTCTGTTCTAAGTAACGAACATATAATATCTCTCTCGGAATTTATGGAGGGGACATATATATTGCTACCGCTACGAAGAAAAGTGTGTGATGTTGGTACTGTGATGGTTCCGTCTAACACTCTAATTCCATTCTAAGTTACAAATTCACCTCGGTTCGTCCAGTTCCTTACATTGTCATCACAACATGGGTCTAATTCACAGGTTTTCTTACTTCCCCACTTCAGCATTCTCATTTCAACTGCCAGTCCAATCTCCAAATATTTCGTAGGTACTTGTTTTATCATCCAGTGAACATACTTTCCATGATTCTTGTTGTTTTCCGACTTATTTTTCAGAAGACACTGATTTAATAACTCTGAACTTTGTACCATTCCTCTCATTTCAGTATTTTTACAGTCAAATCTGATCACTTTGGATTCAAGAGCCTTGACTGATACTTCTTCACTCAACGCTTCTCGTTCTTTTTTATTCGCAGAAACCTTGTACTCATTCATCAAAATTGTTATTCTTGACTTCTCGGCCGTTAATTGTCGAACCTCTTCCTGTAGCTTCCGGAACTCTTCCATATTTACTTCCATTTCTACAATTTCAACGTTATTGATGGAACTATTAACCTCCTCACTGTTGTCATAATTTTGTGCATCACTTCCTACCTCATCATTTCCAAGTCGCGAGTCGTCGTTTTCCGTAGTATATGTGTTCTCTACATCAGTATTTACTGAACATTCGTTTGTCTCATTTATTCTCGGTCTTTCTATACTACCTCTTCTACTTCCACGAATGCCACGAAACCTACCTCTTCCACGTCCACGAGGTTTCACTCGCCGTTCTCTAGATAAGTACAGACTTTTTCCACGTATTGATTCATCCCAACCATCACTTTCGGGTGTGCAGATCTTTGTTGGCTTCAATGGGGCTTCCGCAGATCTCAATTTCGACGTCATTGGCCTTTGCGAAAGTTGTCTCACTATCCCTCTATTCGACATTAGTGTTTTCCGTTTAGGAAATAATTCACAAGCACTTGACAGTCAACGTTCTTTCTTACTGCTGTGCTCAGAAAATACACACTAACATTTCAAACAGTATCATACTATCGTAACCGTTACATTATGTATCGGATAAAATAGTAATTATGTACAACAGTTCACCGTTTCACATTTTTCCAAACTTTCTAAATCCACACGGAGTTGCACATATTCTGACCGTATTTGGCCCGCCTACTTCTCCCTTGCTTCAAAATAACTTCTTTGTCATAATGAACACTTCGGTCGACACTACAAAACACAAATGTTTTAGTTACAGGATAACTGCACATGTCAGTTTTCTGCATTGTTCACTATTTCTTTTTATATATATATATTTTGATTTTAAGCTGTTTTTCAACGATGAGTCGATCCACTAGGCCCGTTTCTAGCAGTTCCTTTCGTACACTATTTCCGGTTTCATTCGTAACGACTCTCCTCGCCACTGTCATTGAGACAGTACCAAAAAAGAACTGGAAGTGCAAAATATATATATATATGAATGGTTTCAGGTTACATCCATACATCATCGTCCAACCCTTCTTAACTTCTGTGTGATCATCGTTATTCAACGTCGTTTTCGGATGGAATCCACAAATGATTATTACCATGTCATAATACAGTTACCCTCATTTCCCCTCCAATCCCATACATACCCGTCATTTCCCCTGCACTATCCAAATTCCTACCTGCATTTGACTCCGTGTTATGTTAACGACTTTCTTCATTTAAAATTCGACAGAGCCAACTCATTTGAACTCATTGACAGTATTCTAGTGGATAAACGAATGAATTATGGTAGACTAGTTCTTTTTCAATTAATCAAAGCCCTCCAGCGAGAAAAGGTCAGAGTTTCTCCAGGTAATGATATTTATAACAATAATATTCACAAATGAAAACTTCATCGTAATTAATTTGCCCCAATCTCCTCTACCGCTTACAAAATATTCTCTTGACCACACGGTTCATTGCGTCCGTAGTATTTTGAACTTTGACCTATTCTCTATTAAAAATTAAATTTTTAGTATAATCAATGTGTGTCATTTCCATAAAAATTATTCTTACCATTACTATGAAAAATTTTCATTTAAAAGAACAGTTACTTACTTAGATAAACAGGCATTTTCATTTCAAGTACGCCTCGACATTGTGACTCATGTTTTGAAATAATTGAGTTTATTATGTTCAAGATACAATAAAAAATAAAATGGAACAAACAAAAACAAAAACATACAATTTTCCATATTTCCATACTACAATCCTGAATTAATCCACTGCACACTTCAGTTTCATTGACGACATTTGCTCACTATGTAGTCCCTAATCTTATGGCAGTCATCAACAGATGGAACCTTCTTTGAGAATAATATTGAATCAAACTAAGGGTCACAAATTATCTTAAAAACTTCTTGGACATCCTTTCTCCCCACATGAGTTTCCAGGATGCTTAGCGATACAGCCAATGATTTTTTCAACACTCCAGCTTTACTTTTTTCCATT
>JAULBU010005550.1:0-21311 GCA_032358235.1 Odonthalia washingtoniensis
AAACGTATACTTCTTTACGAACAAGGTCATACGGCAGCACTCAAGTACTACATTACATCCACTACGGAGTGTGGAGGTAAAACGTGGCGATGCAGACTGGAGGTCCCGAAGAAGCTACAATTCAAATTGGCTATTGATCTCGAGAAAAACCTCAAGGTACAAGATCTTGACGACGCTCTGAAGTGCACGGAACCGGAGAGATGAATTCGTCTAACGAAGCGATACTAGGCATGGCAGCGAGAGCAGTACCTCTGGTCACTTCCTTAAATCACCCAGAGTTAGACTCGTTAGGTGCAGAGGAACTTTGATGCTTTATGATAAAGAGAAGAGCATACGAAAGAACGCCCAAAGAAAGAAACCAGCAGGAACGCACCACTTCTTGCCCAGCGTGACTAATCTTTTCCATAAAACAAGATTTGTTGGAAGATCTGGTGGACCTGGGGCAATTTGGAGAGTATGTAGAGGATGTGGGTAAAATAACAGAACATATCCTATTTGCCTGGATATAGAAACAGATAAAGCCAAAGAATTGAGCCTGGATTTTAAGAGTGGTGTATAATTTGGTATCAAAAACGATACGCATGAGTCTAAGCGAGAAAGACGCTGAACAACGGGGGCTCATGTTATTTTCGGACTACAACTCACTTTTAAGGACGGATAGGCTATCGTGGATAATCCAAGATAATCTAAAAACCGCAGTGGGCACATCGTAAGCTCGCTAAGACCAGCACCCTCCAAAGGAGAGTACAAGACGACCTGTACTTTACGCATTCTGATCTAAAAATGGACTGGAGAGGGTTCTGGAAGCATATGACCTCGCGCGCGTAGCATTGTGCGGTATTTGAAGAAGACCCGAACCCAAGGTTTGTAATTAGTAGTAGCAGTCCCCAATCCATTAAGTACAAGGAGGAAAATAAAGGGAGCTTCCCAGTTGCAGGTGGGAATAGGGACGTCACTACAGCCAGGAGTAAGAAGCCACTCCCTGACTGTTGGAATCCAAGATGCACCGGGAAGCATTACTTGAAGGACTTTCAGAATACAACGGCAGAAAGAAGGGTAGAGATTTATCAGCAGAAGGCCAATGAGTGGAAGAGAAGTGGAGACCAGAGGCAGACAAGAAGTACAAGCCGACCACCAAACCGACCTTTGTCACTCAATCGAAGCCATTTTGCGACTAAAACAGTGAAGAAGAAAACACCAAAGGGCAGGTTAGAAGCAGATTTCGAGATGGGGGTGACACGTGTAGCTTTACCGGACATCGGATCCGATGACAACGTCATACTCGCCTTGTTGTTCAAAGATCTAGATGATGCGGGCGCCTTCTTGCCAGTGCACAACCTAGAAAAACCACTGACTGTAGCAATGGCCGTAAAAGGTGATGGCATGACAGTGCAGATTAGGCAAAAAGATAAGATTACCATAAACTTGAATATTTCAGTTGGACAACTCAAGTTGAGAAATGTTTTGAGGCTGGTATCTGACAATGAGATGGATGAAGTCTTACTTGGGCTCCCACTTATGAAAGCCCCTGGGTTTGACGCCATCCAGCTCCTGCAAAAAGTCAGCGATGGTTTCTAGAATTTGGATTTCTCGGCCGTAAGCCTCCCGTTCGAAAATGGCGGCAAATTGTCAACAGTTATCCTAAAAACGGAGTCATGGAAGCCAACCAAGTTGGGCCGCGTTGCACACGGAGACGTATACGAAGACCGCATTGTAGACGGCCAGTTTCTAGAACACCCGTAGAGGGAAAGAGACGAACAGGCGGTAGGAAAGGCGCTGGAATAGCTGATCGAAAGCGCAAGCAGAAATGGCATGTCAAGAATGGGAGCAAGGATGCTGTAATCCTTAGTTGGGGAATTCAGGGATATATGGAGAGTCACACTTGGGGCCAGAAAGTCGGCCCTATTACCACCGATGAAGATCAAACTTCGAAAAGACGCCAACCCGACCAGGGTAAAAGTACGTAGATATCTACCTGAGAAGCGGTAGTTCCTCAAGCGCTTTGTCGACACCTCAGTTGAAAACTGCCACACATGAAGGAACCCAAACGCGACTTGGTGTTCTACGCCACTAATCGTGCCGAAAAATGGGCCTGCTAAGTTTAGGTTCCCCGTGGACATTCATTCAGTAAACAAGCATACCATACCTACACCGTGGGGGATGCCACAATTGGACTCTGAATTGGGACGGGCTGCGGCGCGAGTATTTTCAATTCTTTCGATTCCAGCCACGGGTATTGGCAACTCGACTTGGACGAAGGTTTCCGTGACTGTCAATCCTTCATCAAACTTGAAGGCGTGTATATGCCTACCTGTGTGCTGTACGGGACAACAAACGCTGTGGCGTACATCCAGTCAAGCTTGCAAGCCATCTTAGAGTAATTAGCCGACAGGATGATCGTTTGTTTTGACGGCTTGTTGATGTTCGCGAAGAGCGAGGGCCAGCTGTTGGAGAGCTTGGAGTTGTTTTTCACATCATGCAGAGAGTATAATTTGAAATTGCAACCGGAAAATGCAAACTCTACACGAACTCGATGCTATGGTTCGGGAGAATCATATCCAGAGAAGGGGAGCGCTTCGAACCGCACAGGGCGCAAGGCCTGAAGGAGATAGAGATTCATAAACGGGGGATTCGAGATCCATCAATTCGTTTGCACCCTGAATTGGATGAGGACGGCCATACCTTTGTTATCCACTAAAGTTACACCACTCCAGGAAATGCTATAGAAGGTGTACTAGGCCTCGAAATGGAAAAGAACCAAGAGGGCGGCAGAAAAGATCTGGTTATATGAGGTGGGATGGAGACAAGAAAATAAAGAGTCATTTGAGCTGTGAAAGTTGGCCTTTGAACATGCTGTGACGCTCACGAACTCGGACGCAGAACAGAGCCTCTGCCTATATACCGACTCGTCGCAGGACTTTTGGGCCACGATGATAACCCAGGTCTTACAGCAGTATCTAAAAACGTCACACACGGAGAAAAGGCATGGTCCCTTGGCGTTCTTATCAGGTAAATTCACTGGTACCTAGGGCAGATGGTCGATAGTGGAAAAGGAGGCGTACGCGATTGTCACAAAGTGTGAGATTATAAGTTAGTTATTGAAACGGGCTGATGGCTTCTTATTGTTCACGGATCATAATAACCGCCTGTAAATCTTTAACCCTTACCGGTCAAATCCGGAATATCTTCTTACACAGCGTCCGAACTCATCCGTTGGGCTCTTAAGTTGTCATCATATCGCTACGTGATCGAGCACGTCACCGGGGAGGACAACGTTTGGACAGACCTAATGATGCGGTATGCGGCACTACCAGCCGAACTCAGGGTTGCACGAACCAAGACTTTAACCATATGCATGGCACCCATAGCACCATTCGAGGATGAAAGTTTTTCTTGGCCGAGTATTAACACGATCAAACAAAGCCAATCTCAAAATGCAAGCCAGCAAGAACAGAGAAACTGGAAAAAGAGCCGGATGGTACTTACAAAGATGAAAAGGGCCGAATATGTGTCCCGACAAAGGACACAGACCTACAGTTGCGACTATGCGTCATCGCGCGTATGGCCCGGTGGCCATCACGGAAAGGATACACCATAAGGGAGAATGGATCTACTCGGCCATATTACGTGGTGTTCATTGACTGCACTGAAATATGAATGACGCGGCCAGGGGCCCTGTTGTCAACCAAAGAGCTTGCTATTCTGGTCACAAGGTTCTTGATTGTATGATTTATCAGACAGTTAAAACTGCAGATGGGCAGATATTTCACATGTTTGGACCTGAAGCAGGGAGACGTCTTGAACTCAGGCAATACAGTAAATAAGGAATGGATAGAATTTAGAAGAAGACCCTTGATATTTATTGACAACAATATTATATATATGGGGATCCGGCTGTATACCTTGCGTCACTGGCTTGATGTTGTATTCAGCGGACAATTTGCAACCCCTGAACAGCTGTTACGCATTTAGGCGATAGGGTCGTTCGCGCAACTGCTGAGAATTCTTACAAGTACATCAAACAATTGTGGTCTTGCAAAGACTTTATAAGAATGCTCAAAAATACTTGCAGTGTAGTAACCCCTGGGAGTGAGTACTGAGGGGCTACTCACACCAATTGGGTTCTTTATTGTCCTGCCTCCCGAACTTTACGGCCCACCATTCTCCGTCACAATTTTCCCTTTTTTAAAGGTGTTTTTCCTTTTCCTCTTCCTACCACCACGTGTAAATATTGAACACCTGTAGGCTTGGGCCAACAGGTATGTAGTCACCACCAGGTTTAGACAAAAAAAGACGTCTCGGCAGCCCCAACTGGGCGTCAACGAGACGGCATCTTTCCTCTGGAAACGACTCAGCCCCCAACCTTCGCCCCAGCACATATCAACCTTAGCGAAACAACTACCATACGAGTACCCAATCGGACGGGACAAGGACGATCTATTAGTGCTTTCCCACGTGTGTGCCTCCAAAAAGGGCCCAATTGGTCTTGTCGAAGCACGGGATCGTATCAACTCCCACCCTCGTTCCCATGACGTTGTTTACAGTCCACCGTCGTGGAGGGATCCCATCCCAAAGTCTCTGCCAATTAAATCATCAACAACCAGTACCCTCCAATCCGCTACGAGTGGGGTACTAAATTGGTCTCCAGACTGTAAAACTACCGCACCTTCTCTATAACTGCAACTGAAAGGACATATACAACGACAACAAATATTTCTACAAATATTTCTACAACTACTTCTACAACTACAACCAATCCCTTAACACTGAAAAAAACAAAAATTATGTCCAACCAGTCTTCCGCGCCATCGACTCGCTCAAGAAAGAAAACGGGTCCGGAAAGCCTCTTCGCATATCAAAATTCTGACGTCCGCGCCTCCACGGACGAACCATCCCATGATCTCCATATCCCACCGGCCATGGACACTTTGATAATTCCGCCCGCCCTGTCCCGGACTCGCATTGTGCCCGCCCGAACTTCATCCTTCCCATAGCGCGAAGGAGGGGTCCCGGAATTGATCCGTTGTACCGCCCTCGATGCCACTCGTCATCCGCCACCCGCCGCTGACACCTCAATGGAACCCCACTGTTGGGCACCTGCCGGTGTGCCGAAAAGACGAGCCGACTTGATCTTAAGAACGCGGAGCTGCGCCGGTTTTAGTTGCACGTGCAAACGGAATTGGACCATTGTTTACAACAGAATGAGATGATCCTGGGTCGTTCCGAATTGATCGAGATCCCGGTGCACCAACTCGAGTCCAAGATGGAATCGTTGACGAAAACTATTTCGTCCGTTACGGTGCCACACCTATCGGAGTATATTCAATTCGAGAAACTCACGGACGCTGTCGCCCAGCTTCCGACTCGATTCTTTCATTTGTCGGATAATAACCTGATGGATTTTTCGGAGTGCGGTGGACGATTGTGTCAAGAAAATGTTGAATGAAAAAGGACTAAATTAGGCAAAGTGCCACTAATCCTTGTCTGAATAAATTTTAGGATACATTGTTTCAATACTGTACAAAATTTGTGAAAATTGCACATGTGAAAAATGTTTCACGCTGTGAGCGGTCAATATGAAGTTAGTTCACTGTAAATAATTGTCACAGCTTCCAATACATTACAAAATTAGTACAATTTGCACTTGTCTGAAATTTTTTTCATGCTGTGATTAGTCAATGTACAGGTTGTTCACTTTACTTGTACAAAATTTTCACAGCATGAGGTAATAATTCTACATTAACAAAATTAAGTAATCTTCATTGCGTCATCTTCATTTTCATCTACGCTCCCTTATTTTTCTCGCACACCAACAACACGAAATAATAATCTCCAAGATGAAGACGAAATAAGCACGATACTCAGTATCTTTAGATGGCTCCTCGATGCGCCACAACCGTCTTTCTTAAAGAACAAATAGCTGCAATTGTGTCTACCGCGACAGCATCTGCATCAGAAGATGAATGTTCACTATTTTCACACTTGCCCACCACACGCTATGGTTCCCATTCACATTTACATTATCGAAACGAATCAAGTTTATTTCTTCCGTAGTATTGAGGGCTTCTTCGTTCCTTTTGTGCCACGGAGTCGTTTAATTCCTTCCTCACCTCTGTCCTTTACTAAGATTCCCTCTCCTCTCTCTCTGCCTCTAATTAGGTATATTATAGTTCTTCCTTTTTTCCTTCCCTCCCTATTTAATGTGTGATTTATAAATCTATAGGTACGTTTGTTAAGGTTAGCGACACGGCGCGGTTTTGATCCCCCTTCTTCATCGACTTTCGTGAATACTTTACAAAAGTTAGTGAGATCATGGATCCTAAATTAGCGTGGTCTCCACCAGCGAGCCTGGATTCGAGCTCGCACTAAGTTGGCCGCAAACTACGTTGACGTCCCCGCAGTTTTTCTCACGCCTTGGATTTCTTCTGGTGAGGACGTTTTTGATGTCTGTGTCAGATATGGGACCATAGGTCGCAGGGATTTGTCCATTTCACAGATGGGAGGTTTGTGATGGTAAAATGCTTTGTTGTTACTTTATCAATCGTGCTATTTCCGACCAGACCTCGATGAACATATGTATACTATTTGTGAACTTGTAATTCTTGTGATGGAATATGTAAACGTGTACAGTTACACGTGTGATTCATTCTCCCGAGGTGGCTTGATAATTTTTCTTACTTGTGTATTTTTCACGTGTAAGATCGTACTGTGGACTAATAAGTCATTGTGATGCCATACCTGTGAATCTCTTCTGATGTGATGCCATACCTGTGAATCTCTTCTAATCTGATGCCATACATGTGAATTTCTTTATATTACTTTGATCTCATATTCGTTGTATAATTGATATATTTTAATTACACTTTATCATTAATTATATTCGTACCTGTGGTTTATTTAATTGATATACTTTTGATTATCATTATTTGTAATCCCTTCCCTTTACTGCCTTGTACTTTCTATGATCCATCCCCTCTCTCTCCCATTTGTACGTCCTCCTTTATTGATTCTCAAAGTCGCTAATCCTTATTGGTTTCACACTCCAGCGTTTTCAGTTTGAGTGTCGATGAAGTGGTGGTGGCCCAGCCTAACGTGTCCAAGTCTAGTTGGTTAGTCGACATCAATTTCCAGAGAGGGTTCGTGTTTCTGAGAATGGAGTTTGTGAGGCTGACCGCGGGATTATCTTTTCCCGGTATCCAGTTGAGGCGGGCCGGTTCACTGTTTTCATAGCTTTATGTGTTGGCCGATATCCGGGCTACTTAATATGTATTGTTGATTTCTACGATGCTCTACGGGGTCCTTTATTATTTCTCTGTGTATTCTCCTCGCAATTCGTAGAAATGGGGTAGGTTTCAACCTTGGTCCTGGAAACGTCAATTGCCTCTACCGAATTCGTTCGAAGATACGCAAGGTATCTTTGTCAACTCTGATTCACAGTTGATGGACAACCAGACGTTCGTCGATGGCGTGGAGGTCGTCCTTTGTCCGTCGCACTGGGTGTTCCCCGACCTAGGTGTGGTCGTTTGAATTTCTTCTAACGTCGATAAGTACACCGTACGATGATTATTGTTGACAGCTTATGCTAAGTTTGATTTCTTGATAATGTTTATCTTTTATTTTTGTTTCCCCCTTCTGCCTTCTTCGACGTTTTTGTATAAAGGAATCTATTTGATTCTAATATTGTAATTTGCACACGTGTAATAGGATCTTGTTAAAGTATATAACGAAATACTGGAATAGATTCTAATTATTCGAACACGTGTGATCCTGGTGTATCATCCCTAATTTAATTATCTTTCGTTACACTAGTCAGTTCTCACTTCGTATAGTAGCGTTATAATGATTTATTCAACGTTACATTGGGATTTATCCTGTACGCTTGTAATGGTGATTCACCAGATTACACCTGTCCGTGCCAGTAGACGTACTGTAGTCTTGTAACGACTTGGGTCTTTCTTTTACGCCTTTTCTCGTCTGTGCCCTTTTGTCTCCATTCGCCTTAAGTGCCATATGATTCTCCATCGGTGCCTCCTCTATGTTCTCCTCGCCATACCGCCTCATATTGCCGCTCACAATCTGCGCCTCCTCGTGAGCCTCGTTCTGCGTCTCGCAGTCTTTCATATTCTCGTATGCTTCGTTCTTTCTGCGTCTCGCAGTCTTCATCTCCTCTAATTCTTTGTGCTGCTTCTCGCCGTCTTTCATCTTTTCATATGCTTCGTTCGTTCTGCCTCTCGACGTCCGCATCACCCCTCCTCTTATTCTTTCATCCCCATGCCGCCTCTTACTGCCTTTTCACCTCCTCGTTCTGCGTCCTGATGTCCTCCCTCGCGTGCGCGTCCCCGCGTCTATCCATACTCCTCCTTCAACTCACTTGCGCTTCATGCCTTTTGTATGCTACCGGTCGTCATCATCATCATCTTCATCTATACTTCCACCATCTTCATCTGTGTTTCCATCACCATGCCACCTCGTCTGCCTCTTTCCGTCTCTACCGCCTAACTCCCTGGGTCCACCTCCCACTTCTCCATTAACTCCCCTCCTCTTTCATCTTATCGTATCCCTTCTCCCCTATCCGCGTCACACAAAACGCTCGTTCGAATTTACATCGACACCTTGCTTTAATGCTTAAATGTAGATCTGTAATATTTTTCTGCATGGTTCCCCGTCCTTGGCTATTACATCAAATAGCGTTTAGGAATCCACATATGCTGTTATTTTTTAGTTCCTTCCCCAATATTTCCCTTAACATGTCTCGCAAGATATATACGTGATAGAAAGAGAGGACTAGAGCATGGACCTCGGCTGCCAATATTGATTTTGTAACCCGTTTACATCGGTTGGTTGCAAAATGTATGATGTTGGATTTTTCTCTGTCATCTGCCAGTATAATTATGTATCCAAGCTGGTTGCGGTACTCCTCCGCATTTCCGAATGACATATCGCTTATCACTATCATCTGTTGTGTTTTCATGTCCAATGTTTTGTAATTTAATCCTTGTTTGTTCGTTTCTTGTAGTCCTTTTATTGATTTCGTAAGAGTCTTCCTCTCCGCGTCCTTTGTTGCTTCTTTTCCTGGTGCTAGTAACTGTACGTCGACACAGATGTCCAGACGTGTACAAACTTCCACGTATTGTGCTAATACATGTGATGATGTGGATTCCTCTTGGGTCGACGGGTGTTTTATCCGTTTGATTTTATCGCTCTGGGTCATGTAGATATTCCCGTTTTTTGTGATATTAACATAGAGTTCATTAAAGATGAGGGCACCATCTCTTGAATATGTTTTCATTTCGCTGTTGAATAACTTTGAGGCGCATTCCTCGTCTTCCAGGAATTTATCGTAATTAAATACGAGAAAGTAGTCCACATAGAGCGCCACCATTCTGTCTAGCACTAAGTTGGTTCTGCTTACTAAGACACAGGGATCGAATCGTACGTTTGTCATTCCTAATTAGATAATATGGTTATGTAAGTAACTGAGGTACCAATAAAGGCCACTTTCGGGTATGCCATAGAGAGGTTTCTCTACCTTCAGTATCATTGTCTTATAGATCATGAGTTCCGGTAGGTCTTCAATGTAGACAGATCTCTCAAGCGTGGTATTACTCTGGACGTATTCTTGCGTTATGTCGCGAGTGAAGAGGGAAGCATCTGGTATTGATGTTGCAAGGGCTAGCAGTAGGCGCTGAGAAAAACGTTGAACAATTGGGGATTTAGTAGATATATGTGTCGAGTTTTTGTCGTTGTAGTTCTGAGCAGCCAATCTGCTTTTACGGTGCATTTCTTTTACGTCTTGTTTCAATTGGACGATGAATCGGGAGCAGAATATGCGCACTTCGGTTGGGACAGAATGACGTGGTGTCTGTTTGAATGTTTCATTTTTGATTAATCCTCGTAGCTCCACCTCCCTTGATTCCTCTAATTCCTTTCCAGATGGTTTTGTAACCATAGATTCGTTCTCTTATTCTGTTTCCTCTGGGTCATATTCCTTGAGGCTTGATTTTTATAGTTGGTTTTACGCAGGTTAATCTAAAGATGCGGCGATGTCGTGGAATCTGTATTTTTGCCGTTTCTCCTTCCACTGAAATAAATTTGTGGGGTTCTGTCCATGTTTTTGTTGTAGTTCGGTATTCCCATAGTGTGGCACCTGCAGGTTCTAATCGTAACTCCTTTGATTGTTTCACCGCACGCGGTCTCACATGATGGGATAGTATAAATGCCAGCCTTTTTTTCTTGCTCCTTTTCTACCTCCTTCATTGCCTTGTTTATCAAGGACGCTCGTTGCTGTTGAGGCTGTGTGGAAGTTATTCATGCCCGGCGTGTAATGGCACCGTAAAAGCAGCAGCATCGGACATATGCCTTCAGGTCCGATGACACTGTTTACAGCAAAAGTGGCCATTCATAAACATTCTTCATTCGAAGTTGTTTTTTCGAGTCCCTTATTGAATAATAGGCACGTCGAAGTGGTGGGTGGTATCTCTGAAATAAGCCAGTGGAGCGCTGATTCTAGATCTGCACTTCTTTTATCTTCACATCATCGTCGTGTGCTGCCTGTTTGAATTCCTGAGATGTGTAATTTGAACCATGGTATATGGATAAATAATCCAGAGGTCCACAGAACATGAAAAAACACTTACTTTTAATATCTTTGTAAACGTTTTGTGGGTTTTGGCAACGGGTAGAACATTCGGCGGTGAAGTGCGTGGCTGTGTCCACCATATGCACTACAGGCTTACCATGTATCTACAATGTACCAACTTGAACGTCATATTTAAATCTTAGAGCCGCAGTGCTGATGGTAGGATTGAAGCGCCGGGGAGCTGCACTTCTCTGTGTGCACGTCTTACACTCTTCTGCTATTCGTAGTATGGATTTATTTGTTTCTTGATCAGCCCAGTACCATTTTCCCTTTTTAAGAGGTCTCTTGTTGCGCGTATATACTTTTTTGTTCTTCATAGGCCGCATTAACAATGACACTTCCTACAGGTTCATCCGTTTCTTGTATATCCCAATTAATTTATTCGTCTGCTGGGGTGCTTTATTTCTTGGGCAGAGCTGCCATGTACTGTGAGGGCGATGATGATTTGTCATTTCTAAAATTCATTCCCTATTCTTTGTTGGTTTTAGGGGTCTCAGTCTGGTTTCCCTTATCGTCCTTCCGGTTTTCCACCCTTCCTCCATATGATCTGCACCCATGCAAAAGCGCTTATTTCGACAGCTCTGCCTCCATATCTTTTACTTGTCCCATCGATAGGTATTCCATGTCTCCGACTTCTTCGTTATCCTATATCCATTGCGCTTCATCGTCTTCATCCGTCTCATCTTCCGATTCATCCTATACTGCTCCATGAAAGATTCAATCCAAGTCTTCTACCTATATCAACACGCTCGGAAGGCACTCCTTTTGTTTCTTTACCGCATTTGGAACCTCTTCTCGGGGGTGAAGATCGTTTTCTCTGTGATCATTTCTACACACGAAACATCCCTTCACCCTCTCATCCATGAATATTTCAGCTGCTGCCTTTTTCTTCCATAATTCTGGTTTGTTCCCCCTCCCCGATATGGTTTTCTAAAGATTTTTATTCCCCGTTAGACCTGTCCTCCAAATTTCTTATTACAGAGGCTGTACATGGCTTCTGGTGGAAACTCCCCTTCGTCCGCAGTCACCATTGCCATGAACGTTGAACCTGCCGTCTTAGCCTTATCACTTAGCCTGTTATCTATTCTGTGGATAGGATGTTGGGCCTTGCGGGGGCATGTGATCCTTAATCATAGCCTGTATCTCGGGTATGTACACGGTAGTGAGGAGTTGATCCACCAGGAACCCCTTGTCTTGATACTTTTTATCAAACCTCTTCTGCAGCGATACAAGCCGAGCAACGAAAGATCGGAACACTGACAGTTACGAATCATCTGGATACTTTGAAGTTTCATCGGATAGGCGTATGATTTGCCATTGAGAAAGATTTCGTGCACGTTGTTCCGTGCTCAAGTACAATTTTCTGATCATTATAAGGGTTTGGTCAAAAGTGGTGCACGTATCCTGATAATTATTGAAGAAGTCTAGTGCGTCTTTCTTCAGAATTACCGGCATTGCTTGGAGCTTTTCTTTTTGTGGTATTTGGCACATCTTCGTTAATGTCTGGTATCGGCAGATTGTTCGTTCCAGATCTGCGTCGTACGCTCCGCCGAACTTGTCACTTTTGTCAAAGTCTTTCACGAGGCCTGTCATGCCCAACTATTACCTGAATTCCGTCTTCGTTTTGTTCCATGGATCTTGTGAAAATCCTTTTGATTCATCCCTGGATGAGTATCTCCCATCGTCAACTTGTTTCCTCGTCATGTCTGGGCCTTTTGGGTATCAATCCTTACCGTTATCTCTTAAGTCATCATCATAATCCGGGTCTCCATATGGGTCTGTGCTAATTTCCGTGGGGTTTGGCCCGGGATCCGGAAAATTTGGCTCTTCCTTTTTCTTTATTTTGTTGTTGTGTATTGGATATCTTCTTGATCATTTTCTTCGATTCCTCCATGTATACCTTCAGGTTTGTTGGCTTCATCTTCAGGGATGGCTTCTTTTATTCTTCGGAGTTCCTCATCTGGTTCGGTGAGGTTGTATATTCTATCCGTCGCTTTCTTCACTGGTTTATGGTGATATCTATATATTATGTCGATTATTGGTTCGCTCGTGTCTTCCTTCCTGATACATCGATGTGGATTCCCCTGGACTCCAAGAAGTCAGCCCAGCCTCTTCAGCGTTATCATTGACCATGTCTTTATTTTGACTGGTCTAGAGGCAGTTTTGAAGTCCATCCAAAGCCGATGATCTGACATTGATGTTTCTTTGTAGGCAGCGAGTATGTCACGGGAGTACGGGTGTATTTATTTAATTTATGTAGCAATCTGTACTTCATTCGCTTCTTTTGGGGGCTGGTTCGGGTCATCTGGGGTTACATCAACTTCGTCTTCTTCTTCCTGCGCTTCTGCGACTTCTCTCCTGGTCATCAATTCTTTTCTTTCTTCGTCTTCTGCTTGGTCTATAAATGTTTGTATCTTTAGTTATTTCAGGAAATGTTTAGGTACCTTTTGGTGAGTTTAAGGTCTTTCTTGGTGCTAAACGTATTGTACCTTTCGGGATCCTTGAGCCAGATTTTCATCCAATACAGTTTGACTTTCTGATATCAGCTTTCTTAGTTGACTTTCCTTTTGGCGTCATACTTGTCAAGATAGACCGTTATAACTGTTGAGGACTTCTTCGTCCCTTTTGTGAAACGGATTCGTTTGATTCCTTCATCACCCCTGTCCTTTATTATGCCTCCCTCTCCTATCTCTTTGCCTCTAATTACGTATATTATAGTTCTTCCTTTTTTTCTTTTCTTCCTCTTTTGTGTCTAATTTATAAATCTATACGTAAGTTTGTTTAGGTTAGCGACACGGCGCTGTCTTTATCCCCCTTCTTTATCCACTTTTTCTAAAACTTACTCGAGTCGATCTGTGCTTTGTTAAGCTTTATTAATTGTCTACCTGGTTCGATCTCCTGAGCTATTTTTCCCTTTTTCCTTTCCTAAAGTCAATCGTCTGATTGTCTGACCAGTGTGTTGCGGACCCTTTTTCTATCTATCCGAGCATTGATTTTTCTCCGTCCTTCCTTCTCCGTTTCCCGCACAAGTCTCTTCTCTCTCAGTCTCCCTCTTTCCCTTTTCATTTGTGGACTAATTTGTCCTTCAGTAGCCGTAGATGCTGTGATCTTTTCTATTATGTACTCCTATTTCCATTCGCTCCTGAAGGTCCTTACCTCTCGTCCAATTAGAACTCGGTGCGGAAATGATTGGATCGCGTGCTTAGTTGATAAGCACTGGTGTCCAGCCTTGGATTCGCGGCTGGTTCAGTAACCGTCGCGGATTGCGCTGACTGATTTCTGAATGGTAACACGACTAAATTTTAAGCTAGCGGTACGTGGTGACGCCATTATCTAATGTTATTCCTTGCCAATGTGCATATGGTAAGTGGGATTTAGTTTATTGATAATCGGTTAACCTCTTTTTACTTTTTCCATCTCTCCATCCAGGAGCTGTTATGTATACCCTTTTCGACATCATGTCGACGGTAATATGTGACATGTGTGATAGCGTGAATCTACTGTTAGTAGATTATTGTGTGTCTAATTTTGTCTGTTGAATTATACACGTGTCGTTAAAATGTAAGTAATGAATCTACTGTTCGTGTACTGTATAGTGCCATGCTGTCCTGGACTATATTTTCCTTGTTTCCTCGGTATGATCCCGTTGCCCTCCTTATACTGCCGTCCCCTCCTAATTGCCGTCCCGTCCTAAACTCCTTTTGACACGCAAATTGCAAAAATTATTCAACAACTTTCGTGAATACTTTACAAAGGTTGGTGAGATCGTGGATCCTTAGTTAGCGTGGTCTCCACCAGTGAGCCTGGATTCGCGCTCGCACTAAGTTGGCCGCAAACTACGTTGGCGTCCCTACAGTTTTTCTCACGTCTTGGATTTCTCCTGGCGAGGACGTTTTTGATGTCTGTGTCAGATATGGGACCATAGGTCGCAGAGGTTTGTTCATTTCACAGATGGGAGGTTTGTGATGGTAAAATGCTTTGTTGTTACTTTATTAATTGTGCTATTTCCAACCAGACCTCGATGAACATATGTATACTATTTGTGAACTTGTAATTCTTGTGATGGAATATGTAAACGTGTACAGTTACACGTGTGATTCATTCTCCCGAGGTGGCTTGATAATTTTTCTTACTTGTGCATTTTTCACGTATAAGATCGTACTGTGGACTAATAAGTCATTGTGATGCCATACCTGTGAATCTCTTTATATTACTTTGATCCCATATTCGTTGTATACTTGATATATTTTAATTACACTTTCTCATTACTTATATTCGTACCTGCAGTTTATTTTATTGACATACTTTTGATTATTATTATTCATAATCCCTTCCCTTTACTGCCTTGTATTTTCCATAATCCCTTCCCTCTCTCCCATCTGTACGTCCTCTTTTATTGATTCTCAAAGTCACTAATACTTATTCGATTCACACGTAGATCTACATATATCCACCTATTTTAACACACCAAACACCAAATAATCAACTTCTAACTAATTAAAAACTTCACAACAAGCAAATGATTAAACAAAAAATTAAAACTATCAAACAGTATCATATTCAATGTCAGAGCATACTAACAACAATTCATCGCCCATACAAATTAACAAATTGATATGTACGGTCAATTGAAATGGGGGTAATAAAATCAACATCAGCCTGTGAATCTTTTCATTCAATTAAACTGAAGTTGTATCCAATTTTCATTATTAGTCCTGCCGCCAAAATAACTCCTACATGGTTTCAGATTTATATTGGTATATAGCCCTTCTCTGAAACAGATAAAAATGCTACTGATTGTAACATGAACACAATTTACTTAACGTTTGTCCGAACGTCCTATATGCTAGAAACGGTAGTTTTATTCTTGTTTGATGTAATGTCAGATTTGTGTGAATCGTTGGAGATTCAATATTTCTAACCATGTACGTAGATTTGTCCCGTATTATATATCTCCATAAACTTTTATTTCAACTTAATCATGGATTATTCTAACTTTCACTTGTCATCAGACGATTACAGCCCCGTTCCACGCGGCGTAATGAACGTAGTTAATAAATGCTACTTGAACTCTGCAATGCATAATATTTTGAGAGCATACATGAATCTATTAATTAATTTACTGTCACTGCGTAAGTAGAGTCGAAAGGTGAAATTATGAAATCAATACGTCTCTTTTTCATCAGGAACTTATCTGAAGATAAAACACGCCAATACCTTCAACAATTATTGGATGGAGATGATTTATGCAATAAAAAGGGGGTGCCACATCGTGACTTGAAGCCTAAACATCTACTTATCGACTATAATGGCTACATTAAGATTACGGATTTTCCACCATGAAATGAATGGATGTGAATACTGCGTTGCTATGTATGCAATGCGGTACACCAGATTATTGTGCTACTGAAATCATTGATAGCGCACAAAACGGATACACAGGGGTTAAAGTTCATTCTTGGCCGTGTTGCATTATACCGTACGCGTTGTTATGTGAACATTTACCATTTCATGAATCATATACTGTCAAATTGTGAGATCATATCTTGTATTGTAAGGGTAAATATCCCATTTATATTTCACGTGATGTTCGCGGCCTTTTGGGAAATCTGTTGGTGTGTAAACCAGCCTAGGGATTCCATTTATAGAAATATAAGAAAAAACCTTCTTTTCTTGTCAACTGTGACGGAGGTGATGCTAAAAATATTAAGAAAGGTCCTTTATTTAAGAACAACCATAATGATTAATCTACATCTACTACTGTATCGCCCATGATACTGGTTTCTGCATCCAAGGATTCACTGCCAATAGCAACACCTTCTGACTTCAGAATTGTTGCCAATTGAGGAAATCAATTCCCAATGTACAATCCATTGGCCGGTGGTAGGGATCCACCACCTCGAAATGGTGGTGATACCATGTCATCACCATCTCCTTTTCTACCCATCCTAGCGAGTTGGAAGGACAGAACTCTCCATCGTATCAACAGGTTAAAATTATTAATAGTGGTAATATACCGTATAATATACCAGATCTAGGCATCTTCTTCTTCATCTACACCTTCTGAGCATTTAAATCAGCAACAAGGACCACTTATGGATGTGGAAACACCCCGTAACATGCATGCAGGATCTATAGCGTCGAGGAGACGTGACCATACTTATACGACGTTCAGACCTGCTTCACCTGCCACTGATCCACCAATGAACGTTCGCATTCCTACACCACCGGCTTAAGGCGTGTACAAAAGTTGAGGACCATCCTACAACGCCAGCACGTCGTGATCACTCTTCGTCGAGTGCTGCTGCGTTTCAAGAAGCTGCCAGTGCGGCTGAAATTAATTATAATGGAAGTAGTAGTAGCAGTAATTCTAATAACAGTAATGGTGACATTATTCCTGCGTTGATTTCTCCAATCGCTTCCAGAAGTCTCTCTGGTAGTTTTTGGAAAGAAATCAGTACTAATGTCAATGATACTACTGCTTCACTTGGTGATACCGGTGGTGGTGGTAATCACAAAATGCGAGCTTCGAACTCATTTCGAAACAGAACGAAGTAAAAAATAAACCTTTTTCCGAAAACCTTTTGTGATAATTGCCAAAACGTTTTCGAAAGAAAAATGCTTTTCGTAAAGTTTTCACGCAATTTTGACAAAATTCACAGTCAAAGTGTGACTTTTTTGCAGTTTTTCAATATCGCTTTGGATGATTTTGGGACGCGAGCTCGAAAACACGGAAATGTTTTTGGAAAAAATAAAATGATTCCAAATATATTCAAAATAATATTAAATTGAAGAAATGTAACATGTAGAGCTATTTTAAGTCATTTGTAGATCATATTATAGTACTACTGCAATAGTGTAATAATTTTCAAAAATTCGGAAATTATCAAAACGTTTTGGACAAGATTCCAGAAAATTAGTCCCAAAAAAAGCCTAAAACTGTACATGATTTTTCGGGCGTTTTCGGAAACCGAAAAACAATATTTTTTGGCAATTTTCGAAAATGAAAGTTTCAGACGTCCTACATAAAGGGTGGCCCAACATATCAAGACGTGATGCCAGAGGGTTTCGGCAGTTTTATTCTTGATAAATATTGCATTCTGGTATCCAGTGTGTGTGTCAATGACATGTAGGACTAGGTGTCCATCTAACCACATTAAGTCGATCTCCAATTCTTGATTGAATATGATGTAGTCTGGTGGTATAGAATCTCTAATCCTTAAAGGAGGTGAATCAAATTTGCTACATGTATTGCAGGAGGCGATGATTTGATCAAGAATCTACTGAATCTTTGGTGATATTTCTAAATCCGCTCGTCTCAGGCGTCTGGAATAACCGCTCAGTTGGAGGATGGGAGAGTTGAGTATGTAATTTCTCCAATTCTTTTAGTTTAAAATACACAGATTGAAATAATGGAATTACGTATGAATGATGATTGATGAACGTGAATGGGATATCCCAATTTTGTTTTACGCTTTTCAATACATTCAAATCGTAATTGGGAATGAGATGGTATTTACTCATGACATCAAGTCCGACAAGTAGAGGTATGTCGATCTCAAACATGTAAACTGATATCGCAAGGAAGGAACTATCTGGTAAGGGTAATCGTGCCTCAAATATTCCGCAACTAAAATGTACGGAAGAATGCGAAGGCCGCTTGTCCCTTCTCTAGTGAAAAGTGATGTTGAAGTTGTCACAGTATGAAATTAGTTGAGAAAGTCCGACGGTCGACAAAGTAGCTCCATAATCCACACAAAAACAATAAATTGTGCCTTTCTTATGTGACCGTCATCAGTAATGTACTGTTTAGGAAAAGAGGCGAATATTCGGTCATTTTAACTAAGAAATATATATCTACCAGAAGGCAAGCGGGACTGGGATGATCATTGAGGAAGGGTTTGGATGAGACCTAGCTGTAGAGAATATAAAACAGTCGCTCCCATCTATATTCAATGCTGTGATTGGGATCGAATATTAGGCTTCGGAAATGAAAGCTGCAGGTATTTGTTGCTGATCCTGAGATGATTCAGCAGGTTGACTAGCTTCGGCAGGTGTTTCTGGCGTAGATCGCTTGGTCATATAAATTGCTCTGGTCAGACCCTGCGATAATCCTGATTCCAACAAGTCACAGAAGTTGACTTGCGAGGTTCGGTTTTTGAATCTGAATTGCTTGAACATTTAACCCGATTTATTCTTCACCTTTGCCTCGTATTTTGTTTTTCTGTATCGATAGTGGTATTGACCTGGTTAGTCACCATTAAAGCACAGTCAGTTCCTCTTACCATTTTTGTTGGTCCTATGTCGATATCCCCTTTACGTGCTCCATTTCTGTTGTAATCATATCTACTATGATTACTCATTTTTACTATGTTTATTATTTCCAGTTTTATCGTATCCTTGCTGGCCGATGAAGTTAATCGCAACCTGCTGACTCAACTCTTCAACTGAATCCTCGGCTAAACTATCGTCATCAGATTCTGATCCTTCGCTGAATTAATCATTATTGGGAAAATAATTTACACGCTGTGTTCTACTGAGTGAAGTAGGAGGCAGCGTATACATGAAATTCGAATGGTTGGAGCCAAAGAGCCTTATAAACTTGTGCATCTTCCTGTCAAGTTAAATGAAATTGTATGGAGCGTCAGGTTGGATTGTGCGAATGATTACCAGCCACAAGAACCAACGGCGCTGATGAGTTATTTAAATTTAATCATTTAGTTGTTGTCCCGGAGTGTCGCCACAGGGATCAGGTCCTTAATTCGCCTAATTAGTAACTGAATCGCTTGTCCTTGTGATCTTCCTTCTGTATTGAATTCTTGGAAGCTCAACTTGGATCGGACCTCTGAGACCTCTAATATTTTTTCGTTTGCAAGAAAAACATTCTCGAAAGCCATGAAAAACTCGTCCCAGTCCTTTTCTTCACGCAATAATGTTCCGTAATTTTATAGGTCATTTCCGATGAGGGTGTATTTGATCGTCTCTAGGCGATCCTTATAAGAAAACGCGGCATTCTTACAGAGGAAAAGGTAATCATTCAGATGATCCGATCAAATTTCCTCGATGGAACCGCTGAACTGATTCTTTTAGTTCTTGTTGTAAATTGAGAAGACCGTTTTCCTGATATGGAAAGCGGGGTCAAAGTGACGATTTAATTGATTATGAGGTCTGTACTGTTCATTATTCTATGTTTAGGGTAGTGAAGTCTGTGAGTCTTATGGATATTATCCGTTCAAAGATTTGTATCTGACAGTCGATGATGACTTTCCGGCGTAAAACCTACCCATTGCTGTTACTGACGTTCTTTATGTGCAATGAGATTCTTATTGATAATATTACGACGTCCGTCTGTGTGAACATATTGATGTGTAAGATGTGATGAATTATGTTCTTGATCTCTGAGGGCTTCATCACTTTAATTTGTACTTTCAGCGGTATCAACTTTCTTCCCGGTGCACTCAGAAGTCGTGGACTTCGGGCTTGATGATTATGATGGAAATAGATCATCTTTGCACGCGATGGAATTTTTACTAGATTTTAACCTAGCATCTTGAGAAGGTCTCGAGCTGTTGATCCCCATTTTGATTTTTGATCTGGGACGGGTCGAGGAAGATTTTCGTTTGATCACGGAGCCATTATATTCGGTTTCTTTTCTGTTGACCCGGGCTTGTAATTTACTTTCCTGTTTTCGCAGTGCAGTAACTTGTTACACTAGCACAGATTGTGCTGATATCGTGACGTTGTGTGAATTCGCGAATTGCGGTGAAGGGTGAAAAGTTTCGTTTCCTATACTTTTCTGAACTGGTTGTGCATATTTTTTCTGTTGGCTGTGGTAATTTTTGTAAAGGTGATTTTGGTGAAGCTGATGAGTCGGTTGGCACTGAGGTTGGTAGGATCGATACATGTGAGAACGAAGTAGAGCTGGTGGAGATAGGGACTGGGTAGAATTATGCATTGGAATGGATGGTAGGGGAAACGAGGTGTATATTTGTGGTACAACTCCGGCTGATTGATTTAGTTGTTAATTGAACCAGATGAGAATGAAGTTTGGGCAAATAGTGTGGGTCTTTCGTTTATTTTAGCGCTGTGCTCAAGTGGATGTCGCATTGATGTGACTGATTTCTTTTCTTGCTTCTTGGTGGATGTTTCCTGATACATTCAATATTAGACGGCGGATCGTCGGTTGATTAAGAGTGTTCGACTGATGTCGTTGTACATTTCGACAATGAGAGGAGCCTTCACCTGCCAAATTTCAAAAAGCATTTTGATTCCCACTGCAGTGTTTTCCTTACATGATTCGGTTCACATTTCCCATCCTCATTTTCTAGAACGGTTCACAGTCGTCTATACATCGACGTATCTTGTTAGAATTACTCATATATGAAGACTGTGATATCAAGATGTTGCTCTATCTCTAGACGAAATTCTACCCCGCTTTTCTCCGTAGAGATGACGTCCTTGCATAATAATATTATTAATGACACAGCTCGGTTATCAGTTTTGACAGATTGAAGATTTTTGAGATAAGAATTTCGGGTCAGTTGATGGTTTGGTGCAGTGGTTTCAGATTCTATTTCTATAATCACTGGAGCAACTCGTTGAGATAATTCTAATGAGCTATCCAGATCGCTTTATGGTAACGAATCGGTCAGTTGAGGACTATGAGGAGATT
>JAULBU010005661.1:0-25572 GCA_032358235.1 Odonthalia washingtoniensis
TGCAACCTTAAACGATAGAACGGTGCTCAGGAACAATAAATGTACTGCTAACGAAAATTTTGAAAAGAAAAATAGCAACATTTTATTGCTCCAAAGCACCATTTTTAGTGCTGTGGTCAGTCTAAAATTGATGCTATACGGGGAAAATTTAATGCTATAAATTTTTCTTTTTCCATGCAGTGTGACAAAACATGTCGGAGATCCCGAAATGATTGTAACGAAAAATAAAAGAAATGATAATATGGAAATAGAAGTGTCGCAAAATAATGAAGAAAAAATGTAGAAACAGAAGAGAGAGTTTTTGAGAATCCAAAAGAAATGGCGATGGTTCCAAATGATGGTAGTGTAATGGATGAAATAATGAAGAGATAAGTAATAAGAAATGTTCCATTGACGTTCATTTAACACCAGAGGCATATAGTTCATACTCCGTACATCCTTTCAATTCAGTAGATGTGGTGGAAGATCCTGTGATCCTTATGAGTTAGAACGACACATTGGACGATCCAAATTACAAGAATATTTCGATGACATTCGTAAAGAAAGAAAAAATGTGGACAGTTGAAAAATGATAATAAGTTCTGTTATTCTTGAATGTTATTGTTTCTATTATGATATACAATAACAATATAATTCATAGTACGATTTGATGAATCATATGTTTTGTATATGTAAGTATGTAAGTTTTCAAGTACCGAATAGTAAAAAGTACGATAAATAAAAAAATGCCGTGTTCCATTTGTATGATATGATTGATATACATCGTTGACTGTATAGTTATTAGTAATATGTGTTTTATATGAATGATATAGTGATGGTGATGGTGATGGTGACAGCAGTACCATTGAGTACTGAGTCATGAACCGTATTAGTCCGTTGTTATAGTAACGTAAGAGTACAATAGGTAAGGAAATTAGATTATAGTTTGATACTAAGATTAGTCCTGCGTGCGATACTGTGATAGTACAAACTATTACTTTTAGTGTGTGCAGGCGTGTGATGGTGATTGAAGTGGTTGAATTATGTCATTGCAATTTATGGTCTTAGTCTTACGTCGTGCTTTCAACATGATGGTAATATTGTTAATACCAACAATGATGCTATGATGCTAAATACTGATAATGTTGATGATGATGATGATGGTAGTAGCATATGTAGAAATTGCCTTTATGATGATGATGATGGTTGTAGTAGAATGTTCGTATTGTTATTGTTGACATTAATGGTAGTGGTGAATGTTGATAATGTTGATATTGGCAAATGATGATAATGTAGTGAAAGTTTAATATCGTTATTGTCGGTAATGGTGATAGTAGTAATTGTTTGATATTGTAGATATTTACAACGATGGAAGAATTGGATGTTTATATTTTTGATATTGGTAATTGTTGATTGCAATGAAAGTTTCATATCGTTATTGTCAATATTGATGATAGAGGTGAGTGCTTGATATTGTTGTTATTTACATATATTGTAGTGGAGAATGTACAAGAAATTGTTATTGGGAAATGATGATAAAACTGATCGTTTCATATCGTTATTGTTGCTATTGATGATAGTAGTAATTGTGTGATATTATGGTTATTGACAATGACGGTAGTATTGGATGTAGATATTGTTGATATTGCTAAATTATGATTTCAATGAATGTTTCATATCGTTATTGTTGATATGGATTATAGTAGTGAGTGTGTGATAATGTTGTTATTTACAACGATGGTAGTGGTGAATGTTAATATTATTGTGATTGGTATATAATGATAGTAGTGAACGTTGTTATTCAGTGTGAGTTATGATAATGCGAATGATTTTGAGGAAGGCGAGTATAATGCCTCGAGGGCACCACTGTCACGCTAATAGTAGTAAATATATACTGTTATTGATATGATTTTTAATAATTGAAGATGGCAAAGGGGAAGAGAGGTGTCAAAACGGTATGTGCTATTCGAGTTGAAATGATCTTCATTTTGTATAATGAAGATCAGTATCGAGTCATGAAGCATATAAAATATTGTTGGTGAGCTACATACAATGTAGCCAGTGTAAGATGATGGTGAAGCTCGAAGAGTATTTTTGTTATTTACAGTAACGAGATTTTACACTATTAGTGTGCATGAGGTGCTGTTTCATCATAGTTGACGGTTTATCAGAACTGTACTCCAATTGAAAAGTTACATGAAGTATAGAGTTGATAGCCATTTCTGTATTAAATAAATGAAAAGTATGACGTTGGTGACTGTAGTAATTTCAATTGATATGTACAGTAAGTGCAGTGTCCTTCCAATTACAGTCCATGATCAAAATCAAGATTGAATTCATTGTAGTTCATTTCTGTCCGTTGCGGTTAATGTAGAAGTAATATGACTGTACAACGTAAACATGTATACTGAAACGTGTACATTTATTCGTCGTCGGAAAATTGACCATGTCGTTAGAAAAAAACATGTCAATTGCAACAATGGAAGCGAAACTGAGCGACAGTTTCTCCACGACAATTTATCCAGGCGAACCTCAAACGGTATATAAAACAGAATGAAAACAAATGCAGCTTAACTTTTCACCACGACACGTTATCAACACAATTCGCGAACTGCATCCAAATCAGAAACAAGAAATTTACAGCTGCAAACTCAATAACCCACTGAAGGCTAAGGTCTAGTATGCGTTACCAATCACCGGATTTCGGACTGAGATAATTATATTCGAAATGGGAACAGCACCGAATTCAGATTCTTACTTGTTGTTAGAGTCATGTCCTAAAATAGATGCATCTGTTATGCATTGTGATTTACTTCTAAATTACCAGTGACATCATGTCACAACTGTATTCTCAACATTTCAATAAACACAAGAAGCCACATTCTAATCTTCTTTCCTCACCATCCTACATCTTTTCAATCACCGAAACAGTCACCTGATAAAACAATGAAAACCTCTCTTATATCGTCACTAGATGTTCAACCTCGTAATTTACTAGCCGGAATTATTGTTTGTGGTTCCATCCTGTTAACTGTTGTTAACACTTTATGTAATTTTAAACTGTTTTCAGCTTCAGGTTTAATAATAGTTATCCAATAACATAACCATCACCACCATCATCATCTAACATTCTTCAATTTACATACATGCACCTATAAACGAAGATTTCAATACCTGCACCGAAATCTTTATCAAGTAAACCAGATAATAGGCAGTAAGAATGAAAAAATGTCCTAAACATACTGTTGGAATGAATATGAAGCACAAAGTAAGAATTAAGAAATATACTAAAAACATAAATCTTTAGCAGGTAAATCACAAAATTGTGCACCAAGCTTATCACTCAAATATATACAACGTATTGGTGTAACATGTCATTATACGCCACATATTGATAACTATATATATATAGTCCTCACATAATCAAGAAATATACAAAAAACATAAACGTTTAGCAGGTATATCACAAAATTTTGCACCAAGATTATCACTCAAATATATACAACGTATTGGTGTAAGATGCCATCTTCAACCTAAACATATCGTGAATGTTACATAATTGAATTAGTTGAATACATTGCGCATTTTTGTACATGACTTCTTTTGTGAAAAGTATGATTATAATGCAGTTTTACTTGAATATGTCGCTGCTGTACCTGGTATTGTAGGTTCATTTCAAGGGCATCTTCGTTCTCTCCGTCGTATGACACGTTATTATGCTTGGTTAAGAGTATGGCAAGAAGAAGCTGTAAACAAACTTATGCATTTAATAAAACTTATGAAAGTTTATAAATACACATTGCTAGAATAATGATTGGTATTATTCACACAATATTATACTTCACGTGTTATGTAACAGGACGTTTCTACATAGTTTCTACTGAATGGCCCGCCTTTTGTGTTCATCTTGACACATGTTACTCAGAACCCATAAGTGATGTTAAACCGCCATGTTTTTGTGAAACATGGCAGGTGTTTGTGAAACATGGCAGGTGTTTGTGATACTTCGGAAATATGCTACCAATTTAACAAATATAACTTGTTTCTGATAAAGAATAAAGTTACCGTAAATATAAATTCTTATATTATACACCACATATTGATAACTATATATATAATAGTCCTCACAGTGATTCGTTTTCACTGTGCGTTTACTCAAGATGAATCAAATAGTATATGCTACATGCTATTCTAATAATGTTTATAAACTAAAACTAACTGTAATACTTCTTTTGAAATTACGAGAAGCGTATAGGGCGACGAAAAGAAAAGAGTTACAGCGTTTGTAATGATTTGGTACAGTACGGTACATCTTAAATATATAAAACATATGTTTCACACATTACTTTTATAGAATGAATTTAACAGAAAGAATAAATCCACATACTACGCAACTATATATTACATCTACTACTTCTGTTTCAATTTATTCTTTACGTTACAAACCTTATTCTTAGTCTGTACATCGGTTGGGAAATCAACAGGAATAGCTGAAGTCAATATACCAAGTTTGTTGATCATTACACCTCTTACATTTCGTGGTGCTATTCCACGGTCGTCAATAATTATTTGTGAAATCATTTCCGAATATTTCGTCCCCATACCATTCTCACGTTCTCTAGATACAACACCAGTGTCACATTCATTACTTCCTGAAGATATATTCATATTTTCATTCACTACGTCATCTGCAATATCCTCATTTAATCGACTCCCAATTTGGTTAATCATTTTTTGAATCACTTTATTTATGTTCGTTTCTGATCGGAGTAATCAATCATCCTGATATAAATTACATAAGTTCTCCCGAATCATAGCTGCACTCATTTTCTTCCCATGTGCAGTCATACCTTCATTTACCCACTTCTCAATTTGCGGTTCATATAGACTTGATTTTTCCAAACCCAGTGATTGTCCATGTTTCGATTTATTTGCCAATCCACCTTGTAGGAACATTTTCATGGAATTCATATCCACGACAACATCCCGTAAATATGGATTCTCTTCATATCTATGAATAACATGACTTCCTCTAGGTTATACATTAAGTAACATGCCATGTTTACGGAAACGGCATAAGTATCTTTACGGTCCGTTACAAAATCGTATGTCTTTATATGGTCGTCACACCTTTTTTGTTTCTATAGGTTTTACCACGTCTTTGGCATTTGAAAATGCCGTTGTTATGTGACTAATCCATTGAAGTCGTAGATGTATTTTAACTAGATATATAATCTGTTCCCGGGCCTTGTAATCCTACAAAGTTTTCTTCAGTGTTACGTGCACTGTTACCATCATTCCTATCTTCATCGTCATCTGAAATTTGGTCCTCGCAATTCTCCTGTATATTCAGTTCTTCTTCCTCTTCTTCATCACACTCGAGTTCTTCGACAACGTCTGACATAAATCTCATTTCCCCCTGAAATAATAACTTTTCAATTTATGCATAACACTCATCTCCTTAATTATTACCCCTGTTTATATCCCTTTAAAAATAGGTACCCGTTCTATATTACAGTTTTATACCATATTATCAGTATTACTTTCATTTATTTTGCGTTCCAGGTCACAATTTATTAATCACTTACCCCTTTAGATTTCTTCTTTCCGTGCAATAGTAGTTACTGAATTGTCTCAACTCTGGTCTGTTTCACCAATGACCATATCTGTATTGTTCAGATTTATATATTTCGAACAGAACGGACTATACATTACTTTCCTGAAAGGAAACAACCGGAGTGAGCCATCAATATCGCTTCGTGTATTTTCCGCCCTTTCCTCGTTATTGTTCAGAAACAAAATATCTTATCATTAAAATCTTTAAATAATTATTGTATATCTTCGCAACTATCACCAATTGTTGCGTTAATTTGGTGTATTGTAGCAAATACAGATAAGCATTCCTTGCATTTTACTTGTTTTTTCGTGGTTGTAGTACCATGAAATACTGCATATTGCAGTGATTGTAATGGATCTTCATCACTACATGCAAGATGAGTATTATAATGATACTTTAAAAATTCTTCCACACCCTTTAACCTTTTCATAAAATATCGTTTTTTCCCTTCCGTAAATATTTTTCTTTCGACTACACCTCCAACATTTCCCAAATTCTCATTAACAAGATTTTTTTGGATATAGTCTATACAACTTCTACATTTAGCTTCTGAACTTCTAATAGTTTTAACAATTTGTATAAATTTTGTCCTTCCTATTTTTCTGACATCAGGTATAGCTGTAGGTTCA
This sequence comes from Odonthalia washingtoniensis, assembly GCA_032358235.1. NCBI lineage: Eukaryota > Rhodophyta > Florideophyceae > Ceramiales > Rhodomelaceae > Odonthalia > Odonthalia washingtoniensis. The sequence continues at coordinate 6,226 of JAULBU010005661.1, forward strand.
TCATAATATTTTCTCCACATCGTTTCACCTGACATTTTTCTTATCACAGCTGGTATTTGTACCCATTCTTTTCCGCACCTTACTCGTTTCGTTCCCCATGATAATGTCTGTATATTGTCAGATCGTAATACAAAGTTCAACATATATTTAATTTTCGTTTCCGAAAATGTTTTTCTTCCGTGGTGGTTGCTTGACACAGTAGCAGTGTTCACAAGAAGGAACCAGTCACCCCTAGCTTTCTTTCGTGCGTTGTGAAATGCGCCACTGCGAACTGAACCAGGTGGTTTTCCATGTTTGATATTACTGTTATTTCCACTACTACTTTCATTCTTATCGTAATCTATTTCCTCAGTTTCTTCTCGTGTACAAGTATGTAATTCGTTTCCATTTGGGTTAATTGTATTGCTGTATACGTCACTACCATCATCCTCGTTAATGTCGATGTCTGCTTCATCTACGAAATGATTTGTATCTTCTTCTAATAACTCTGGAACATTGGCAGCTGGAAGGTGTGCAAAGAGACACACTCGTAGAATCCTTTGTTATACACTTCCTTCCTTTACTTTTTGCAATACTCGAACAATTCCATCAACCATACTGTTGCTTATACAGCTTTCGTTAATATATTCCTCGCACAGACGGTTACCATCTTGCGGAAATATGGTTTCCGTTACTCGCCTTACACAGGCATCCATTGCTCTCAATAAAGCTTTTCATGTTATAAAAGGGACATTTCGTAATTTCTTAAATGTTCTTAACCTGTGTTGGAATTTTGGAAAAAGTAAACCGCGTTATTCTCGCTTTCGCGAAGAGTTCTTTTGCACGTGAGGTAAATGATATTTTCCATACCTGTTCTCGTTCAATGAAATTGGTCAGATCCACATCTACATCAGCAACATCGCCCATATTTGCAACATTGATATAAGAATTTGTACGTTCCATATGTACGAAGATGTTAGAGATATTAAGGGTTTTTGGCAGTTCACGAACGTTATTTGTAGCATGAGTAGTATGTCATGTCGCGCCCCTATGTTTTTACAACAACGTTGGAAACGTAATATTTTAAAAATTCGAAATTTAGTCCTCCTTACCATGTGACGGAAAAAATTATAAAAATTTCTTATTTCTTAATGCCCAACCCGAGCAATGTTTCACTCACTTTTAGTTCCGTTGGTACTCCTCGATAGTTCGTTCGTTGCAATTATTTTTCCTTGGTAATATTTTTTCGAAGTAGTATTTTTTCCTACCATAGTATACACCGGTTTTCTGCAGTTGGTTGCAATGGTATTTAAACGTAACATCCATTTTCGTGGCCGTGCACACTTTGCGTGTGTTATGTCTTCGGCCTGCCCAAGAAAAAATATCCTAGATAGTTCAAATTTCGGATATGTGGGAATCGCATGAAGAAATTTGATATCATACAGTAGGTCAGATGTGCACTAAACTTACATTCTGCGAAATGTTTCGACAGTAAATATTTATTACAATGCTACGTCATTTTCTGTTTTTATATGTGACAGTTCGTTACAAATTCAGGAATATTGTACATTTGTCAAATCTGGCGTTACATATCATTATCTGACTAGCCTACATCTTGCCTTGTTGCAAAAGGACAATCCCTCTGTTTCTATTCTCTATATACAAAATTAACGAAACACGTTGCAGAAAAATATTAACTTTTTTCTGGGGACAACTTCACGAATGCAAAAAAAGACTCACCTTTGCTACGTTTGATTTAGTCTTTTTACACAATAACTCCACAATTATATGTCCGATCTCTTCCATATTTATATGTCTGAAATTCTGTTGACTTTACGATTCTGACCATATTCATTTTTCCCTTATTTGGAGAGTGTAGTAATCAACAGTTTATCAGACGTTTGAGCCACACTCGTCCTGGTTATAATACACAGTCTCTGTTAAAAAAAAATATTTTGTTGTTTTTTACCCTTCATTAATTCTACTTTTTTGAATGATTTCACATACACGTGTATTTTGATGTAAACAATAATAAAACAAACAGATACTTTATTTATGAACACGACACACTGTCTTTTGTTCATAAATAAAGTACATAAAGGAACGTGTCTGTCGACATCCATGGTAGGAACTGAGTGTGCTTGATGCCATCAAGCATGCCATCAAGCACACTTAGTTCCCACCATGCATGTCGACAGACACGTTCATACGAACTTCAACAGTCCGTGTGAACTCTGCCATAATCCGCACATCATGTATAGACATATGATGGCGATTACATAGAAAGAGACGGGATATAATTTTGGCGGAACGGAGGAGCATGAAGCGGGACTCCCACGACAGTCTTACGTCACTCTCAACTGGCTTCTCATAGTCCAACAGGCTTTGAGGAGCTCTCCCTTCGTTGCCATTTCCTGGCGCCTCCCCATCACCAACACCACCCCTAACTGCCTCGACGACAATGACATCATCATCATTGCCGTCGATTTGGCTACCCATTTGTTCGTCCGTTGTGTAACCCTCAAAGATATCGCGATCCTATAGTTTCTTGTCTGTAGATGATGCGGTTGCATTAGTTGCGTTATCCATTTTATGATTTTTTTTGCTGATTTTTTGACCTTCTTTACCAAGTCTTTTGTGACGGTTCTTGAGAAACCATCCCTTTTTCTAAGTTTTAAAATTCGTGAAACGGGCACTGACGCACGTGCACATCCGTTCCTTAACAACGGGCACTGGTGTGCGTGCATATCCGTACGGGCATATCCGTACGCACATCAGTGCCCATGGTTACGGCGGATGTGCACGCACATCAGTGCCCATTGTTCAGGCACGGATGTGCACGCACGTGTAACAGAATGGGAAACTCTTTCATGACAAGCAACTTAGCTCTCTCACTATTTTCAAATATCTTTAACAGTCTGCGGAGTGAGAAAAGTCTGGACTTGACCTCTTTTCGGGGAAGCAGTAATGCCTTAACCTTACTCGGGGGAATCAATAGTTTCTCGACCTCCCCTTCTAGCGAACTTTAAACACGGCTATTGCAGCCCCTACGTACAGTAGGTAATATACTTTATTCCCGCTCGGTTGGGCACATATGGACCTCCATAGAATAGCGTTTGCCAATTCTATAGAGGCCCATAGTGCACAGGTCAGGACAGGACAGGACGGACCGAATAACTTAAGAAACCGGGCGTTTATTAGTGTTGAGGGTGATTTATCCATGTATAAGAGTGTTGATTGTTGAAAATAGTAGTGAGAAGAAGTAGTTCTGAGGTTGTCTATCCCTAACCCCACACACCACTATTGCCCTGGCGAGAGTTTTTCACTCGAGCCACTTCGTTATATATCTTAATAACGTGCAGGCCGTGAGAAAATATCGTTCTCTTTCTCCCCTCGTGTGTCGCTTAATGTGGCGATGTTTTCGAGATACTCTGTTTCCTGTATGTATCCCTTCATTGATTCTCCAGACCTCCACAGTCCTCTGAGCTGTATGTCTGCCAGAAAAAGGCGGTTGTAAAGTTTGTCTCCCGTTTCTCCCCCATAGCGGAATTAATGGGATGTAACCACATGTTTAATTCCTAAGTACACGCAACTTTCCGTGATCTGATTTCGAAAAGTACTTGCGCAGAAGGGAAACAGTCGTGCGTCCGGCTCATCTACCTCAATTCGTACCTTTTTGAGTACTTTCAGTACTTTCCCCAGAAACATGTGTCTCACCAGTACTGACTGATTACACCCCTTCTTTGACATTCTGACTAGAACTGCCGCCGAAAATTCTTGTGAGGTTCAGTATCATCCAACGTTATTACCACATTATTTACAGTTAAAGAACATAGTGCGTCCACTCGTAGATAACATTCAAACGCCAATATAACCCCAATGCCACATTCCCAGTAACCTTGCTCCTTTCGATAAAAAGCTAGCAGATTCAGTGTTCCTTCGGGACACACATTATGCAGTACTGCCGGCGCAAGCTCTTCCAACCCGCCAAACTACTCTCACTTAGAAATAATTGTCCTTTCAACTCTTCTGGAAGAAAGATCTCTAAACTGCACTTAATACGAATCAAAGCTGATTTGCCACACCCCTGCTCGCATTTATTGAAGTTCTCCACATAAAATCGCGTCAGAAACCGGTCTATCTCATTCATATTTGGCCGAAGAGTCTTGCTCGTGCACCAGTCTCCAAACTTTTGCACAACCCTTGCGTATTCTTATAACGTGCTTGTAGCCACCCTCTCCCTGTGTAGCTTATAAATATCTAATGGGGGCATCGGCGGTATTAGCTTTAGAAGCTATGTAGAATAGCTTTATCCAGACGTTGCTAGCTAATAGGAGGGCAGCCACTCGTCTACAAATACTATTAAGGGCTGGGCTCCACTTCGGCGTTTGGAAAGCGCCCCTTTAACGGATTGACTATTAATGAATAATATCACCTGTTTAAAAAAATGATTCTCAGTTCTAAAAAACCATTTCGAAACAATAATAACGGCTTCAACTTCTAAAACATTAATAGGGCCTGGCGTGTTACAGTTGTGTTGCACTGCGAGCTTCCATGTTTAATTTCTAACCCACTCTTCCTGCTCGGCCAGTGGCGCTCCTCATAAAAGGAGGGGATCCATGCTTCCGAGGGTAGAGTAAACTACGGCTCCCGCCTTTAAAGAAGCGTAGGTGCATACGGCGATATCGGCAAAGTGCCTATACAATTTCCGTTGTATGAGCGGTGATAGAGCCACGAAAGTTCGTAATTCTTCCCAAGCCACCCAAGTCGGTTTCATAACTTTGTGGTTTGAATCCTCCAACTTATATACATGTTGAAACACGGATAGTGACGGTCGTTTCAGCATCAAAACCCAGATCCAACGACCCAAAACTCGTTGCAACTCCTTAACATCCCACGTAAACATCTTTAAAAATGCGTTCGTAGATCGTACCAGGGATCGCAGCTTCGCAGGTTCCGGTGCTCCCGAGCCGTAGAAGTGGAAATCGATTCCTAGGACAATGGTAGTTGTATTCCCACTACTCCTAAGATGGACTACTTTTGAGAGCTTAGGAGGTACTCCCATGCTAATCGAGGCAGCTATCATCCGCTGCAAATAATGTTCTGCCAGTGAGTGATCAGTTCCAAATGAGAAATAATCGTCGATATATGCACCGTAGATAACGTTCTTACTTTCTCTTACCGCAACCGTATCCGAAATTCGGGATTCCAGAGGAAGCCAAGCCTTATAAATAACGGCCATATGGAACTGTTCGGCGATATATACCGAGTTGGACCAGCCCATTGGTAAAGATCGCACCACCAGCCAATATGTTATCCCCTCGATCTTGAGAGAAGGAAGTCCTATATAGTCCAACATCCATTCGGGCATAGACAGTCTATGGTAGTAGTTGTCAAGATCATATTTAGCTACATAAAGTTGCTCGTCTTCGGCAAAATAATTGTCTCACAGCTAGCTAGTGTTCGGTGAGTCGACTTCCGGTGGGTCCTCAAACAACAGGTTGGCGTTATGAGCACCAATAATAAGTCTCTATTCGTTTCCGTCTTTAAAATCTGCAAAAACTCCATCAACCACCTTTGGCCGTTCACGTCGGAGTGCAATCATACCAAAAGAGACTAGTCTTTCAACTAACTTTCGGTAATTCTCGGGACTAGGCCTAAGAATGTATTCAATATCTTCCCTAGCTATCTATTTTCACGAATTTTCACTCTTCATATCTCGCTCTTACATCCTCGGGTAGCCTGCTTAAGAATGGAACATCCGCAGCGACCCCGTGAGGAGGAAAAGAAACCAACTCGGGATCCAAGAAAATCTCGTCTTGGGTAGGTACTACGGATTCATAGTCACGCTTGTAAATCAGGACATCACGGCCTCAGAGACTTGCGTCAATGTGGCACTTTGACGTTCCAGAATGATCAAGTAAGTGCGTCGCTAAACGTTGAATACCTGGGAGAGGGCCTAAGCTAGGCCGGATTTGCGCCCCTACTTCTCCTGCGTTCAATGAGTTTAGCCGCGAAGTCATCGACTCCACGACCGTATCAACTCTAGACTGTCGGTTCTGTTGGGCTCGTACTCGGCCTCCCCCGCGTCGCTTAGTAAGTTTCACCTTAATAGGTATAGGAAGAACGTTATGGCTTTCGGTATATTCGATAATTGGTTTCATTTTTCGGCTTTCCACCTCGTTGTTCTTCGAGTAAGTTCGGATTGTTCGAATTATCCCCCCTTACCCAACAGTAATCTTGCCGAGACGCTAGTTTCAAAAGACGCTAGAAGAACCTCCCTTTCTTCTGATGCAATGTCTCTCACTTCTTCGGTTCCTAACGATAACACTTGGCTTAGAACTATTACTGGATAGGCGTACTCGTAATGTGCCACCAACCTTGGAGGGTTAGCTTGCGATACCGAACTCGTGACTACTGAATTTTGCTGATTGAGCCTAAACCTAACAATGTCACTGAGCACCAAATACCAGGGAAACAGAATTCTTTCAGAATACTCAGATAATTCCTTATCACTCAAGAAGGCCGTGTCTTCGGTGTGATACTCGGGAATTCCGTGTACCTTCTAATAAAAATAGCCCATCTTAACGAAAAACAAGTATATACAAGTTCTACGGTAAAATGGGCTACCCTTCCGCTAACATATTAGATAGGCTGACTAGCAAAAGTGGAAGAACAGCGAAAAGTGTCTAAGCAATAAAAAACTTAACCCCTTCGAAAAAGGATCAAGTCGAATGCTACTACCAAATACGATATGTTACTACAGACTCAGGATGGAAGCAAAACTCTTCACGAAGAATTAACAAAGAAAAACTCGGTTTTGAGTTAAAAAACTTTGTTAACAGAAAAACGGTACCAACGGCGTACTAACTATCGTCTCCCCCTTTCCTTGATTGGGAAGGGCAGACTTAAATTCACCGCATGGCGGCTTCTTGGATTTATTCGAGGACGATGAAACAAGTTCCATGCCTTCTGCGCGAGACTTCAAAGTTTCGATGCTCCTGATTTCCTTAGAGAAGCGATCACGCATCCTATGGTCCATCAGATCTGGAGCAGTTCTTCGCTCGATTAAACCAGAAACGTCCCATGTCCCATAATCGTCAGCCCTGAATCACAGAAGACATGCAACAGACGGCATACTCGCAAGCGAGATTTTTATACACTTTCTAGTAGCCTAATTCATGAAATAATGAGTCAATAACTCTAGCTAGGAGAAAGAACTCGCTTTCATTGTGTTTTGAAGTTATAACTTTGTCTGCAGAAATCTGATTGACATAGTCTACCATCTACTTATTACTTTCTAGTCATTCTTCAACATGCATGGTCCGTTACGAATTAGCAGATCCGGCGGGGCTGGAGGAATAACACTAGCAGATTGACGTTCCCAGAAGGTACGGGTCGCCGCTTTCGCTCTTTCCTCGCCAGTCAACGTTTGTCGATGAATTCTGCATCGATCTAAAACTATTCGTGTGATCGGGAAGATGAGATGCTGCCGAGAGGCGCAAAGGAGGAAGCAGAGAGGAAGAAACGCCGAGAGGGCCAGAAGGAAGATGGCCAGAGCCGAGAAGGAGGACCTCGAAGAGAAGGGAAGAAACAAAGTTGAAGATGGAACGAAAAACTGCAATGCAGATAATTTTGTAAGACAACGGAGATGGTACAGGTAAGAGGGGAAGAGAGAAAATTAAAAGCGGTAGGTCAGGTATGTATAAAAGGGGTGATATACAGTGTCAAGAATGTCAAAGTACAGTTTATTTCTCGAAAATTCCGAATTAATCATTCATTCAAGTAACGAATGATTATTTTAGAGATGTGTTCCGAAATTAAAAGATTTTACCGTAGTGATTTGACCACTTACTAACAGTGGGATTCTATTACACGTGTTTCCACTTCTTGATTTCAGTTCGAATTATTTCGAACCCATTACACATACTGCTCCTCGTCCGGTTGAGAGAAAACAATAAACATCGCTAGACACATTGAAGGCAATTTGTTCAGATTCAGAATTACTCTCAAACCCCGGCTTACCACCGAGGGAAACAACGGAAGGACATCCCACACCACCTGTGCTCGAATAATAACCGACAACAGAGAAAAATAATCCTATCGATTATTGCAGGCTTCCGATTGCCAGAAATCAGCGGGAAGTACTAACGTACATTCGGATCACGAGCTCGTAAAGAAGGTACTTGTCGTATCAGGGCTACGTTGTCACCTAGTTGCGATTTAGCGAGACATTGACAACCGACCTACACTGACCGAATTTACGAATTATCATTGGCTAATATCATTGTCAATATATTCATTAATTGCATACAGATTCCACAATATCGCTTTGTTCTGACGTTAAATTTATTTTCTTTCCTTTATTACCGATCATCAATCATAAATCGAGCTAGGATTGATAACCCATCACCGCTCTTGATTATTAATAAACTTGTGTTGTTATTGTTATTAGGCGAACCAAAACAGATAGAATAGTAGACAATTCCCTGACTGTTTCGACAACTTCAGCTCATTTGCGGTGTTGCTATCACTTTATCTAAAGGATGAGATCTTTCATTCTACCGTTTCAGGTTGCTTCGACCTCTTGGTTCTAGAAACTTCCAAGGGAGGCTTGCGTAAGTGTAACTGGCCAGGCTGTCGTCATATGGTACTCTAATCTTTTCTCCGATATCAAATATCAAATATTAAATATAATTGACCAATGACCTTCTACTGGAAACTGAATATATGTAGTTTTTAACTGAGGCTTTGATGGACGAGAGGCATGTTTTGGGCAAATCCATCACATTCTGCAAAGGTACATGGCCCGTGTAAAGTCATGTACGTCATATATGGCGGGGATGTTAAAAAAAAGTGAAATGACATTTTTGCACAGTATAGAGGTAAGTAACGGTGATAAAAGAATGTGACGAAGCTGATGATATAGGGCTGCTGTTAGTAAAGCAACTGTCACAAAAAAATTGATGGCAGCAGCCCTAGCAGAAGTAGTTTCTCCAACTCGACTAAAAATGGAAAACCTGTACACCTGCGAGATGTGTAGGAAACCTGCAGTTTCTCGAAGGAACAAAATGTACGACAATTTTTTTGTACATCTCAATCGGGGGAGTTTAGGGTACTATAGGAAAAGAATACGTAGAATGTGAATAGTATAAAACCAGTAAAGTGTGTGTTAGAAGGTTGCTGATTTTTCAAAGAAGCATCATCAGCCTGCCCGAAAAATTTTGAAAACACCACTTATCGCGCAAAAAACAATCCATCGAGAACTGACAACTACTATAGTATGACCAACAATGAAAAGGGACGTGCTCACTTTTTATTTATGAAAGATGAAGTATACATTGAACGAACTTGTGATTATAAGAGTTCAAAACCACACTGTAAATATTACATCTGTCGCATTTCCCAATCGTTATCTCAATTACAGGTTGTATATCTTGGACCGTGGTCCTCACCACGGTCGTCACAGCCTGTAAAGGCGGAGCCCGCAGAGGTTCCCGACGACAAAGTTGGCATAGGACGAGTGATTGAAATAGTTGATCTCGTCGGGGACTCTGCGGATGAAGATATATGTGAGGAGTATAAGTTAGCAGGTTGTAGTGGGAAGGATCGGGAGGAGCAGGATATGTATGCGGAAAAGTATGTAAACGTCAAAGTAAAAATGGAAGACGAGAATGGGGAGGATCGGATTTCTGGGAATAAGCAAATGGTAGTTAAAGACGAGTGTGTGTATGGGCTTGAAAAGAAGAAAAGTAAAAAACGATGGCCATAACGTGGGCAACGTGAATAGCACTAGTTATTCTTCGTGGCGGGGTCACTGCCGTGCTGTGATGAAAGAGAAGAGGGGGTTCCAAGCCACTGCCGAAAAAGAGGATATGCTACAAAAACGAATTTCGAAGATACGTAAAAAAGGTCTGAAAGTAACGTATGACAAACAAGCTACAAATCATCACGATATGGAAAAAACATTACGGAGATGGAAATATTCCTCCATAGCATGGACCACGTATATGTGGAGAGGTGTGGAGAAAGAACGGATAAAATGGGAAGAACCAAAAAACATTATGGAAAAAGAAAAGCACGAACGTCCGAGCAAAAACAGTACTGCTGACAGCAACAGTAATATTACTAATGAAATATTAAAAAAAGGGGAAAACGAATGGGAACGTGAACGGGCAGATGGATTGGTGGGTGTTGCTATGGAACAAAACATTGATAAAGATGGAAATGGGACTGGATGTGTGAGACTTGAAGAACATGTAACACTGGGTGTTGGTAATGATAGATGTGATGATAAACTAATGATGATAGATAATACAGAACAGTTTGTTAACGACGGTGTTAGACGTAATAATGATATTCAGAAAAAAGGATGTGAAACATCAGATCAAGTTAAGGTTGTAGTTGAGGAAAAAGCTCCTTTGCATTTTCTTCAACCGACAGACACCCTTGACAACGAAAACGTGATGGAGTGGGTCGCAGGATCAGCCTTACGGATACATCACGGTAAATTCCGCCAATATTGAGAGGAGTGGTGCGAGACGTATTTCGACGAAGAGAATACGCTGCATGTAACATATAAGGAATGGAATGGGAGTGAAGGTAAGGTATGAACCATGTCCATTTATCTGCCACAGTAAACGAAACAACGAACAACCTGAAGACAATTAGTACATTGACATGTTCTTGAAAAGCTGCAGAAATAAAAAACAATAGTGACAATTTTCTAAACCCGACGCTTAAATATGTTTAAATATGTAGTGCTGTTCATGCAGAGACTCATGTTCCGTTTAGAGATCTCAATGGCGCGCATACCGTCTTATAGATTATGTAGATTCGCAACAGTTGTGGAAGATTTATCGAATTATGTTTTTGCAGTCTTATTTCAGTGTAGGTAGTATTCTAAAAACAGGAAGGCCTGTAATTTTGAAAAGTATGTATCGTGTTGTGCAATTTTAAAATCCGTGATACATAATCCACGTCGTCCGAATCATGTTAAAGCGTCATGTTCTTTTCTGGTAAATGTGGTTTGCGCAGACCATCTTAAAGGAAGATCACAAGAATCCCCGCTCCGTTAAGACCGATAAAACACAGTAAGAAAATTAATCGATATAGATAAATCATATATATAACCATATGATGACATGTAACCATGTTATCGATGGAAACAGATATACTATTCGTTTCTTTATATAATGTTGTGTATTTTCATAGACATTGTTACCATCTTAAAGGACTAGCACATTGATCATAATCATATTTATGGGTGCCACCAGCTGATCTTCTGCAAGAAATATAATAAGAGTATCTAAACCATGTAATAAACTCAAATGTGGTAATACTAACAATGAGGAAGGAAATAGCAAAAACAGTTCTTGGATGAAGTGTGGTATCAATATCGACAATACATACACAATATTCTAAGCAACGTAATGAATATAATAGTTTTTCTTCATCAGTAATAACAATTATTCTTAAAATTGTAGTTTATAATAAAGATAATATCATCACATTTATAGTGGTAATAATAACGACTGGATATGCAAAGAATTATCGAAAAGGTATCAGATGTGTTACGGTTATAGGTGCTATGAACATTATTTTTAATTTCATATATTCTAAAATATGAAACTGAACATATGCCATGTTATTACCTATACCATATACAAAACATATTCTATTATATATATATTATGGTGATTTTTCATTAACTATTGAATGTTGTATTTTCTATATTACCTTTTGTACATTTCCTGAAGTGGAAAATGTAGATGAAGAAGATAATGATAACGACTGTGGTATTTCAAAGGATGATAGAATGGTATTTTCATGTTGTAGTCGGGTTTTATTAAAGAAACATGATGATTATGATGTTTGCACGTTTTTTTATAATTGACAATATTATAATGATGCTTACGGAGATATTGATGAGTATGGGTACAATATAGATGCTACAACTAATGGTGATGATAATGATGGTGATTATAATTATGTTGAAAATTGAGTTGGCGTCGTGCAGATAGTTATATAATGTACTCAATATGTTGATAATGACAACATTGGTGATGAGTATGGTTATAATATTGATGCTAATTACAATGGCGATAATAAAGCTGATTATAATGATGATGATGATGATGATGATGACTATGATGATGATTATATTGTTTTTGAAAATGGAGTAGAACTAGAAGAAGAACATAAAACAGATTATGATACTGAGGATGGTTATAATTAATATTGTAATATTAATGCTGAAGATGATTATAATTATGTTGGAAATGGAGAAGGGTTCGTGCTGTTTTATACCATTTCAAGACTTGTGCCACCATGTCTTCACTTCATTTCCATTCATCGTACAATGTATACAAGTATACACCCACGTGTTCAACTTTTCACAGTCGAAAAATTCACAGCGACGAGCAATAAAATTGTGTAAATTGAAACCACAGAAACTGGGCCACACATTGTTCAAAACACATCTACCACCCAAGATGACTCAGGGAAACTGAACTGAATTGAATATGTCGCTCACTTGGAGGCGTAAGTCTTGAATGGCAACAACAGAACCGACATTCAGCCACACATTATTTATAACGAATTCACCACCGAAAATGACTCTAGATAACTGGATAAAATTGATTATTTCGCACAATTCGAGGCGCCAGTGTGAATTACCACAATAGAACCGAAACTGAGCCACACATTCTTCATAAAACATTCACCAACTAACATGACCCTAAGAAACTAGACTGAGTTGCTTAATTCGCTCACTTGGAGACCTCAGTCAGGAAATGATATAAGACAGTACAAAGCGTAGTCTCTCTTCACAGTAATTGTAATCATCATCATCAAACTCATCAGGAACCTCAGCTTTATAATCATCATCTTCTTCTTCACCATCTTCAGTATCATAATTATATTTATGTTCTTCTTCTTCTTCTACTGTATTTTCAACCCCAATGTACTCATCATAATCATAATCAAGAAGACCATCAGCATCATCATCACCGATATAAGGTCAGTTTTTACTCACAATAACAAACACACGATTATCTCCGCTGAATAAAGATTACTGTTACTGTAATCATCAATCAATTGAGGGTATGTAATCATTGTGTAATACATCAAGCAACCCATCTAACTTATCGTCCCAAGTGTACAAACTGTAAACACTCTAGAGCTAGGTGATGCCGAATCAATTAATGTACCCATGCTGTATGAGATTGATTCTTGTAACTATGATATATCTGGTCACTTTTCTGATCCCGTATTACCAACGACTCAAGAACGTAATGTTTTAAAACTTTATAATATGAAAAATGATATTTTATATTTAGATCTGTTCATGTATTTCATTATTAGTTTAGTCACTTCCCGAACTACTAAATATTCAAATAGATATGTGACAGAATGTAAGAATCCAATAACTTTCAAGAAAATTAAAAGATCTACTTCATTACATGCTACGAGAGCATTTTATAATCAACTATTATCAGCTTACACTTTTCAGTAACTTGTTACTTCAACTACTCCTATAAATGACGCACCCGTCATCAAGTTACCCATTCTTGATTTCTTATCCATTGCCCGGCGATCATCTATGGATGATGATGGTATGATTCCTTCCGCTGCTTGTGGATAAGCTGTCGCCAGTGTTTTTTAGAATATATTTTGACATTTACCTGAATTATTTTATTTTATTCTTCCCATCAACAATCTACAGACAACATGGGGAGTGGTTGCTGATCTTGCATATATGGCGTTGTTAATAATGTTATTATTAATTTACATAGTAGTGGTACTCATGAAACAGTTGTCCAATTACCTCTTTTAGCTTATGTAAGAGTTTTTGCTTTGTACATGTCATCTTGGAAAATCAGTGTTCGTCAGTCCATACGGAAGTTATTGTATTCAAAGTCTAAACAATCAATTAGTAAGATTAATGGTGATATAAACGGTTTTCCTAGAAACAAAGATAATGATAACAACGGAGTTACAGTAATTATTCCAACATCGAAAAGTAATTCAGTTATGTATAACATAACACAGGTGAACACAACACCACAGGCAGCTACATCACAATTGAATAAAGTACCAGAAAACAAATGCAGAAAACTATTACATGGCAGAATAAAAGATGAAGATATGTCAACTATGATGAACATAACGATTAAAGCGGCATCGTTAACAGCGGCATCACTAATAGAAGGTGTGAAAAGTTTGGCATTATTTGCAGTCGCTGTTCAACATGTTCGTATGCGTGACTTGGCCTTTTCACACAAAATCTGTGGAACAGAGAAAAAGTTCAAGAAACTTACGATGGTTCAAGTATGACGGAATCTAATACGCATTTTAATTAATAGAATATCTCATCCCTTCCATAACATGTATACATACATATATATATATATATATATATATACATGTATGTAAAATTTATATTTCAAATAAGTATGAAGTATCAGTCACACAAATTGATTCTCCTAATTGTGATCGCGAAATAGGATGACCCAACTCAGATTTGTTGTGACTGTACCACATATTTATTATCTCCAATTCGTACTGTTTCAACTTCCAGTATACGGCAGGTTGTTTTACCACCACCTCCTTCAGCTCCAGGTAGTTAAAGTTCAACACTTCCGTGTTAAGATTGAAGAATCTGGTTCACATGCTCATTTCTCAACCGGTAATCATAACAGCAAGGTTGTTTTTATACAGGGAAATAACAAATATGATCATAGGGATGATGATCATAGTGATAATGATCATAAAGATATTGATCATTATGATAAAGAGGAAGCGGAGGACAGTTGCAATAAAAATGGGGAATGTTTTTATTAGATATAGCTTACTTACGACCAATGTATGTTATACACACGAGAAGAAAAGCACAAACTATTTCCAGTTGAAGAACATTAACTGATCTTTCATTAATTGAAACCATACCTGGTTTTGGTAAAATGCCTGTCTAAAACAGTAATACCCTGGAACATGACTTGATTACCTATATATGACCGTACATCGCATGCTCCCGAGACTCTAAATGTGTCATGTCACACACTTCAGCATACTAATCCGTCTTTAAGCTTTCTCTTAAGGTTGCCAACTTTGTGTCTTCTCTGTGTCACAGTTGGGAAATCTTTCAGAATGGTGCTTTCTTCATAAGACATTCTTTCCATCAACATAGAGCGGACAAGACGAGGTGAAATTGTATTGTTTTCAACTAAAATCCGCGTTACGATATCTGAATACAACTTGTTCATCACCTTACGAATTGTCTCATACTTACGAGTAGCACCACATACCCCCGCATCACCTTCATCTGTATCGTTATTTGTACCACCATCCTCTTCTCCGACATTCGTTGTTTGTGCCATGTCAGCCGTGTACTCCTTCGGGGACGTCCCTAAACCACAACCATTATCATGGCCGTCATCCTCCTTCTCATAAACAACAGGACATGAAGTAGATACAACGTTTCGATTAATTTTTTGTTTCAACTTTCGATACAACGTTGAGATTTTGGCTGCAATCTGCTGCTCGGATGGTAGAATGTATTGAGATGGGTCCGCTATTTGGAGCGCCTTTCTCATCATAGCGGCACTCATTTTTTCCAGAGATCTGTTGTGCCGATTTGAAACCACAACTTTATTTGCCCTTCGTACTTTGTGATGGTGTTAATTCTTCGGTTTACACGCCCACACGCCCGACCATATGAAATTCAACAACTCGGAGTCAACAGCGCCATCTTCTAATACTGGATTTGAGTCTGCTCTCCTGTAAATATCTATTACCTCTTATATATCGCACTACACGCACTATCCACGGCCATACTCAGCGAGGAATTGTCTTCCATAACCTTTTCGCATCTCACGTAATGTGCATCCCTTCTATCCCTCTATATGTAGCGTCTTAAACATTTTGCACATGTAAACGTTTCATTTTTCTTCCATCCTTTCCTACTTCCATCTTCAATACTTTACGACTCTATACCTGCTTCATCTATTTCATCATTCAATCCTTCATGAGCATAAATTTCAGCAATAGCGTCGCCTGCCATTTCAACGTCTTCATCATGATCAGCGCTTGCAACTGTTTCAGAAATGTTGGAACTGTCATTGCCGTACCTATCGTCGTGCACCAGCTCCATTTCTGCTTCTGCATCTTCTGCTGCATCTGCTGCTGCAGTCAGTTCATTAATCACGTGACGAAGTTTCAATGAATGTATAGTATTCATATACACAATACTCACACATGTTTCCAAACCAGTGAAGATACTACAGTCAGGAGGTGAGATGAATCTATTGTTCACATGTCTCAAGCAATCTACCTCATGTGTCTTGTTCACCGAACCGCCTGAACAATCACCCACTGCATTGTCATTATACCTTACTTCATTCCTATTATTGTTTGTATGCTGCATGACATATTCCAGCCGTACGCTTTCTTCTTTATCCAATTCTCTCTCCCGTTCTCCAATAGAGAGGTCATTCGCTGGACACCCATCCACTTCACCAGCCACCGCCTCACTTCTATATGCACTAAATATAAACTTGCGACATGACGATCCCGAGTATTGATACACATTTTCATACCACTCCCCTTTTCCTTTCTTTTCAATCTCCATTTCCCCCACATTTCCAAGTTGAGCTAGTTTTTTTCTCTTAACCAATTTTGTAACACTTCATGATTCCGATTTATTTTGATAAACTCAATGGCTGTGTTCGGTAACCCTTTATCAAATGTAAGCGCTTCGATCACATCTTCCGGAACAATTACATCTAGTCGTCTTCCGTTCAAAAAACTCATAATATGCCTTTTTGCTATGGCGAAGTGCGCATCAACCATGTTTTTCCATCCTGTGCCACAGGATGAATTATTCCCTTCAAATCAAATTGCTGCCTCTCACAGATGCGTGTTGCGATCGGCCCGAAAATATCATTTTTATAACAACGGGCATTGTCTGAAACTACCCATACCTTTTTACAAATTGGTAGTTCTTGTTGTATTCGGTAAAGCAGTGCCTCAAAAATACTCGCTGTTTCAACGCAGTCTTGGGTTGTGTCATTTTGAACAATTTATTCAACGAAGAACATCTGCAGCTGGTCTTTCGTTTGCACTCCCCTTTCCAGAACATAACTATGAGCTTGATCTTTCTAACTGCTGTTCTTTCGTGACCTTCGCCGATTTCTTTTTTCAATTTCAATCTATGTGCTTCCCTTCGCTTTTTTCCACCTCCTCCTCATCTGTAGCCCTATAAAACACACCTTTTCCACACCACTACATACCACGTTTTCCAAATAATTGTGCTGTGGATTCCCGGTGTCGCACTGGTTCTAACTTCATCTTGTAATCCATAAAACATACACAAGCAGTGCCAGCACTTCTATTTTTTACGTCTATCATTATGTATCCAATTCTTTTTGTTTGTACCAACGATCCTTGTACGTGACCCATGTACAGCTTTATTTTGTTCTTGCTATCATCAATTACGACATCCAAGTCACTTCTTTTTCAACAATGTCACCTCTTATTTCTTCAAGTACTGCAAATACTCATAAACATTCCATGCATCTAACCCTTTTGTGGAAAGAATTAACACCGTCTAGTAATGAAAAATTAACATTGTGAATAGGATCGTCATCTTCAGTCGATATATGCGATATATAATTATATTTCAAGAAATCCCTGACCCCATCCAACTTTTTGAGGTAGTACCGCTTTTTAACTGTACTAACTATTTCCCTCTCAACTAAATTTCGCATATTTTCTAGATTTTCATATACAAGCGCATTGAGAATGTAATCAACGCATGCTCTGCTTTTCAAATCTCCTTTCGTTATTGCTTTTGACACTTGCATAAATAATGATCGCCCAAATTTTCGTGTATCACAAATTACCGCTTCTTCTTGTACATATTTTCGCCACATACTCTCCATGCAAAGTTTCCTGAAGACTGTAGGAATTTTTCGAATTTCTCCGTTCGACCCGACTCTTTCAGTCCCCCGCTCATTGATTGTATATTGTCCGGTCGCATCATGAACATTACAGCCTGATATATTTCCTCATTTGTGAACCATGATCTTCTTCGTCGATATTTTGCAATGATACTATTGTTAATTAAATCCAACCAGTCGTCCCTCGCTTTTTTTCTTGCAATACAAAATGCCCCACTTGGTTTCATTTTCTGCAATCCTTCTGCACCACCATTTTCTATACCCTTTTTGCATCCAGCACCCCCTTCAAGATTTTCCATATTCATACTCCCATTTTCCTTCTCATTTTCAACATCTGCTAGACCCTCTTCCTCTGATATGGGCTCATCATCAAACATATCGTCTGCACCATATTCACTTATGCTACTCGTTAGTAGTTTCTGAACCTCAACACCAGGAAGATGGGCAAAGATACACGTTTGCAACACGCGTTTCTCAACACT
Organism: Odonthalia washingtoniensis; assembly: GCA_032358235.1. Taxonomy (NCBI): domain Eukaryota; phylum Rhodophyta; class Florideophyceae; order Ceramiales; family Rhodomelaceae; genus Odonthalia; species Odonthalia washingtoniensis. The sequence goes on from JAULBU010005661.1 coordinate 24,647, forward strand.
TCCTTATGGTGCCTCCAGTAATGCCTTTAACATCCCGTCCAAAATTGCATTCCCGGTACAGCGCTTTGTAGAGACTTTCACAATCACACGGAAAAATAAGCATTGCCACTCGTCGGGTACATACATCCATTGCTTCTACTAGTGCCTTCTTGTACATCAGTAGTATTTCTCGCACTGACCCGTATGTTTGTAACTGCACAGGAAGGTTTGTGAATGTGAAACGAGTGATTTTTGTAGATTGAAAAAGTTTGCGGGTTGCAGTAGAAAAAGCTTTTTTCCATACCTGTGTAGAATCAATCAGAACATCCATGTTGATAACAATTTCATCGCCGTTTTTAGTAGTTTCGCATGTAATAACAGAATCCATTTTGGAATAAGTGTGGACAAGGAAGAACGGGGTTGTTAGTGATAGTTCCGTGCAACATCCTGTTAAATGGATAATTCGCTCAGTTCCAAAAAATTTTCAGATCGCCCTTCCAACTTTTGAATGCTACTTACCATTCGATTTGTTTCTTTGAAACACACCGAAGTCAACCCTTCCGTGATTTATCGCGTCACCTCCGTTTCGGAAAAATCTCTTTCTTCCCTTTTTTGAATTGATTGGTTGCCATGATCTCAATATAATCGGAATTAAGGGACCACAACGTTTTTACAAACATCCCCAGTCTGCCTTGCGTTTTCGTGTATCCCTGTTTTCAGACACAGTTTCACGGTACTTGTCAGAACAATAGTGACAATCCCAATATGTCAACCACATTCTGCTAGATAGTAGGAATTTTCAAACAGGACAATACTTGTTTTTTCAATATTTTTTCAATTCTTCTTCGTTGAAGGATGAGTTTCCCCGTCCTTTCATTCCCCACGCTCGCTAACAACGTTTCGGTCACCATTTATGCACATTATTGTATAACTACGACAATTGTGTT
>JAULBU010005772.1:0-25570 GCA_032358235.1 Odonthalia washingtoniensis
TTCCAATACACAGTTCTACTCCTCGACACCAACCGCACCACAATTTGTCGAGATGTAGACTTTCAACCTTACTATCCTGCATTTGACCCAGCATATCTGGCGGACTGCGCCTTCCGCATATTTAAACGGCACCCAACTCCAAATCGAACACGCCCTGACACTACGCCTCCCCAATCTTTCAAGAACATGCTTCAATACCCAGACATGTCCCTGTGGAAAATATCCCACAACGCAGGAATACGTCGATTAAATTGCAACAATGTGGTTCAATGACTGTTAAAATCAGAGACCCCCAACGACATCAAAGATAAAAAGCCGATTTCACTAACTATGACATACTGGTATAAGATTTCTGACAATAGCACCGTACCACGAAAGGCGCGATGTGTAGTCCGGGGAGATCTTATGAAGCCATACATAAATTAAAATCCTGATAAAGTTAGTGTATATGCGGCTGAGAAGACATCCACTCGGTTCATTATGTTATTTCGACATTGCTTCGGCATTTACACACGAATATTATGACCCTGACCACGTCGTATACGTGAAACAACTGCCTATTTCTGATGGCACCTTTGCCTACTATAACTGTAAGTATGGTATCCTTAAAAAACATCTTTACAGCTCAAAGCCAGCTGGTAATATTTATCTCACCGCACTTCACCACCACATGATCTTCGACAATTATGTCCAATCAGAGGCTGACCCGTGTATCTATTATAAACACATCCCCGCTGGTAACATCATTATTTTTGTGACGATCGATTATTTTCTCGTCATAGCACCATCATCCGATGAAATTCATACATTTCTGCAACATTTACTACAAAAATACAAAGTCAAAATCCTTGGCCGTCCAATATCATTACTCGGATGGACCATCATTTATCATGAGAAGGGTAACATCAAAATTTCTCAGCAATATCTTATCACAAAAGTTGCGAACAAATTGAACCTCCGACAAGCCCATCCTAGAAGTACACCTCTGCCCCATAAACCTATTCTCGATGAACTTTCTAAAGCTGACCCACTGAATAACAATGAGAAAGAACATTACATCAGCGCTCTAGGTGATATTAGATATCTAGTAGACGGAATACGATTTGACATTGAATTTTCAGCTGCAAAACTTGCTCGATTCATGCGACTCCCTACACAACCACATTTTGCCCTTCTCAAGTATTTGGTTCGCTACCTAATCGGCACCATAAACAACGGCATCACTTTCACCGCCAGTTCTACATCACACCTCACATGCTATACCGACTCGGACTACGCCGAGTCAGCTGATCGAAAATCTACATCTGCGGCAATCATGACTTCTTACGGATCGCTCATTCACTGGACACCCAGGAAACAATAGACAGTAGCACTCAGTACTTGCGAGGCCGAATATGTTGCCACAAGTGCAGCATTACAAGACACAATTTGGATTCGCCGCCTCATCTGCGAACTCAATGACTCTACCCTTCCTCCAATAGCATTTGTAGTTGACAACACTGGAGTTGTCACTATTACAACTGATACCGGCAATATCAAACGAAGAAAACACATAGATATCAAACAGCACCACTTGCATCATCAAATCAAGAAAATGACCATCAAATTGAAAAGGATACCTTCCCAATCCAACCTTGTAGACCTACTGACCAAACCACTGCTTCCTATCCGTCATCAACTTTTCTTCAATGCTGCACGTGACTCCTCCGTATTATCACCCTCATCCACCGAAGTCCACAAGCACGATAGAGTGTAAGAGATTCTCTCTTTTCTTTCTGCTTGTGACTTCGCTGACAGACAATCGCCGTTTCAAAATCACTTTTCTCTCCCATATACACTTTTCTTTATTTTTCACATACATCTCCGCGAGAGCTTCTCTCATGGACACACGTATTACATACATATGCTACATGTTACATGTTCAAATCAATTACACTTCAATGTCTATTAAAGTACTCAATTGTGGAGTACCCAAGTAAGCGATCTTCACTCACCGCAGTGCCTGCCCTGCACCAGCACTTATTACATTGATGTCGACAATTTTCATTGTCGTTTGTGCATGGACAAAAATTCAATGTCTATCCGGTGTACTGGTAGTCAGGATATAGTGGTGAAGCATAGTATGCTTCAACACAAATGCACATATTATGTGCATTTGAAGACACAGGTGGCAGTATAAGGAACTGGTGCGCGTATCGATTCATGCCATTATTCTGAAAATGAAACTATTGCAGGCTCCAAACTGGAGAATGAGAAAACCTATAAAATGCGCTGGAATGTTATTCTCTGAGGCGAAGTTTTTTTGAGCTGCACTACAAACGCTAGGACGAGTCATCTTACTGATTCAGAAGATCGGAACAACGTTCCTCTGTATTACTTAATTCATTGGAAGAATGGAATGTGTTGTTTCAAGGCTTGGTTTCATATGTATTCGTTTTGTTCAAACGTAACTTCATGAGGTGTGTCGTGATACACAAATTGGTATGGTTCAATTTCATTAGTATGTAATCGTCTTTTATTGACATCCGGAGATATCGGCCAAAACTTCAGTTTTTAGTATCTTTATCAAGATCTGCGGCCCCAGACACCACGTTGATTTTTTCCCTTTTGTTTTTTGGATATACTGTGAAATTGCAATGGCATGGCTCATTTGAAAATAGAAAGGTGAATGTGAAAGACGATAAAATTTCATGGGGGTGCTCACGAACAGCTAATGGATTTATGATGTTTTGGCGTCTGGAAGGGGGAGTCTTTTTTTGCAAAGGTAAATTATAGCCCAAATGAATAAACCGGAAAGTATTTCTAGAAAAGTTCAAGAAGTTGAAAACATTTAGAGAATCATGGCAAATGAAATTGTGACGACTGTAGAAGTGTAGCAATGAAAAATGTGGAGTACTGTTGTGCACAGTAGCAGTAACCTGCATGGAGGAAACCTACTGTGAATTGTAGTCTGTAAATCTATCAGGAATACAACAGTTGTTGCATTGCTGTAGTTGAAGTCTGTTACGATTTGTGCATGGGAAATGAAAACAGAATTTGGAAAGGAAAGTACAACAGGATGTACAGCAATGTATTTTCTGTATGTCTGCACAGCATTCGATGTTATGCCAAACCATCGATGATTTGGATTTGTGCATGGGAAATTATACACGTACATACATTACTTGTAGCATTAAACTCATAAAATGTTGCTTTAACTGCATGTTGCCTTACAACCTTCCCATGCCACGTTTCCATTTTTCTGTAGAATTATTTGAGGAAAGCCTTGTATCAGTTCTGAACAATATCTGCACCGTTACATTCCAAAACATACACCCCCTATACATCGCAAACACCGCTCTGTCCAATCACAGGCCATACAGGTACTTTTGGCCAGTAAATTTACCAAAGGTTAAAAGTGCCATAGAAATCAGCGCGTTGTCTGAAACCGCATCTATTAAAAGACCTGTTTTATCAATCATACAATCAGCTTTCAGTTGCACTTTACAGTATTGAAAGAGAGGAACTCGTTGTCCAGTTACAACCCAATCATTCTCCATTAAAAAAATAAGTTTCACAAACTCTATTTTTGTTTGCAAAACACGTATCAAGTATATCTACTTTCAAATAGTTTTGCTGTTTCCATGTTTCTTTGATTGTTCTGTGCTAAAGATTGGATTAATAAGTTGCAAGTCCGTCCTTGAAAGGTCTGCAACTATTGGTGTAACCAGGTAATTTTTGAGTACCATGAAAGATTCCTCTACTCCGGTGATCAGTGAACGAACAAAAATCGCTCCAGGATGACTAGCTCTTGCTGCGGAAACATGTTTTGTAGTAATATTAAGTTGTGTTGGTATCTTAAAGTATTTATCAAGCCTAGTTTTGCAGTCAAACCACCATACAGAACCTCCAGCGACGTTTCTATTTGAAATAGAACTATTATCAATGACATTCATCATGTCATGTGGTGTAACTGCATTTGATTTTAAAAGAGTTCTATTAATGTGTCCAAATCATCCATCAAAAACATTCTTTGTGTGCCCAGAAATCAAAAAATATAGTACAACCTCCGCATATAGATTCATCATTACACTCCAAACAAGATAACTGATTACAAATCTATTTTTGTTTTGGCCACTGCAGTTATCGGCGTGTAAGAGCAAAGTTGCTTCTGCTGAACTTGATCCATCACATGGAAATATTATCATTACTGATGCATGAAGCATTGATAATACTTCATTAGCAGTTTTTCTTTGAGGCTACTGACCCTCAACTAATTCCTAAATACCTGTAATACCATCATTGCTACCTGATACACCAGAGAGAGCAAACTTTAACCCGGTACTAAAATGAAGTTGCCCAGGTTGCTTTTCTAATCTTAGAAGAAGAACCTTCTCGACAAAATCAAAAACATAGTGGCGAACTTTATTGTCATTTCTACTTGTTGTGTTTTTCTGTATAGTTTTATATAATCGAAACTCAGTACGAGCTTCCTCTAAATGTTTATCAATATCATTCGTTGATGCCCTGTATAGAGGATGATCTTTAGATCGTGATTCAATTGCATCCTTTAACTTCGTACAGGTATCACTAAAGTCTGATCCACAACTAGCAATTCGAAGAAGTCCCATATCTTCATTCCAATCCCTAATATAAAGACTATAGGATAATTTTTCCTGTGGGAATTTAAATCTATCAACCATTTCGACAACTCCTTCAAAATAAGTTTTCCATGATGAAACGTAATCATTATAAATTTTTATTTTCGTAAATGTAGAAGGCAAAATTCTAATCGTAGATTCATCTGTACTACCTCTACCTCTTGGACATTCCATACCAAAATCTCGTTCTAAATTATTTAGGAAGGCCTTTACAACAATCTTTTGAACTCTTAATTTACCATCTCTACTTTTACTTAGATTATTACTATAAATAGTAGGAATTAGTTTTGATGTTACATCAAGCTCGTATTTTTGAATAGTAATATATGACAAGCCTAGTATAACAGAGAATGATTTAAGGCACATTCTTCTACCTAGTATCGCAAATGAAGTTACAGTATTTGTCTTCTTCACAGCAGAAACTTCATTACTAACATCCAAAGCAGCAGCTTCATTTAATTTTCTCCTTTTCTTTCGGACTTTGTCATCTGTTTTTAAAAGATAGTTTTCAACATTTTGTGGTGACGAAAGTACAAACAACATAGATCTCAAGTAACTAACTTTTTGAGGACCATTGAATTCATGAAATGCTTTTTCTATTGAAATTAAATCGTTCTTGTTACATTCGTCGTGGATACATAATTTTGACTTCACGTCTCTACTAATCGTTTCATTTTGACTATTACTGTTATTTGTAGTTGGTGGTAACTCATCATTGTTTGATTCATCCAAAAGACACAATACATGAGCACAGTCTAACTCTTCATCCAAGTCAAATGCCTGTTCCTCTTATAGAACCTCTTATAAAGTGAGATGATCGTCAGAGTCGTCTGTGGATGGAAGCTGAAGTTGACAAAGCGATTCCGCATCCATCTTTGTTGATTGTATAGTGTTGATTGTATAAAATTTCCGAGCATATATGCTCGGAATTGAAAATTTCAAGAACAAGAGAGAATTGATTTTTTCTCGAGAACTAAAGCACTTTCAAAAAATCAGTGTTCCGCAGTACTCAGTTTCGAAAATTACGTAACTCAAGAATGGCTCATATGGTTTAATTGAAAAATAGGCCTATCGAACGATCGTGGAAATTCCATTACAGTGGTAATAATATCCCAAAAAGTTTCAAAAAGGCGATTACATACTATTGAAATTGAACCATACTCAAATTCCTACTTTTATTATAACCGCTTTCCATTATTTGCATAATGTTCCCAACACATCCCATTAAACGTATTATTTTCCAAATTACATCTCAGATTAATGTTCTTCGTAACCTAACACAGGACGGTGTACCCCGTTTTATAAAACGTACTACTTTCCACCTTCCCATACCATGGAAAAGCGCCTGTGGCCAACCACAACCCCGTATTGCCTGAAAACATTTGCTAAAATATCGGCTTTTAAATTAACGCATTGTTATCTGCTGTGTCTCTTAAAAAAGTTTTTAGGTTTCTTTTTAACACGTAACAATGCGTCATTTTTTTAAAATGTGTCATTTCTTCCAAAAAAATGACACATTGTTACGTGCTGCAAATCCTACTTTGTTTAAATCGTCATTTTTCCAAACTTTTTTTATTTACCCCTCTGCAATAGCACAGCCAATTTGAAAACGGACAGGTGGAGGTGAAAGCTGACAAAAATAGTATGGAGGCCCACTAATAACGTCAGGCATTTTGTGAAATGAAGGCGTGAAGGGGAAAGCACTTTTCATAAAGTAAAATTTTTGTGGATAAGAGGTTTTCGTGAAGGGGGAAGTTTTACAACTTTTTGAACGGTGACCATGATAATTTTCCATTGAGTCAATTATGTGACGAAAGATAATGTACAATACAAAACACTAATTGCAGTTGAAAAGTAATTTTATGGGCAGTAACCGGTTTGTAGGATGCTGGGAAGAAAATGAAAGTGACAGGTGTCTGCTCTGCACAGCTCTTCTTACATTTATGTCGACAATATTCATTACGGTTTTTGCATGGAAAAAACTACAATGTCTATCCGGTGTACTGGTAGTCAAGGTATAGTGTTGAAGCATATATGCATTTGAAGAAACATGTGGTGGTATGAGAAACTGGTACGCGTATCGATTCATGCCATTATTCTGGAAATGAAACTATCGCAGGCTCTCCAAACTGGAGAATGGCAAAACCGAAAAAAATAGGCACAGGCATGTCATTCCGTGAGGCGAAGTTTTTTGATTTGCACTGAAAACGCTAGGACAAGTCATCTTACTGATTCAGAAGATCGGAAAAACTTTTCTCTGTATTACTTCATTCATTGGAGGAATGGAATGTTTTGTTTCGACTTGGCTGCATATGTATTCGTTTTGTTCAAACGTAGCTTCATGAGGTGTCTTAATCCACAAATTCGTACCTTTATTATGTCCGTTTTCGCTTATTTTCCATAATGCTCCCAGCACATCCCATAAAACGTGTCATTTCCCAAATTACATCTCAGTTCAATGTACATCGTAACCTAACACAGGACGTTGTACTCCGTTTAATAAAACATATTACTTTTCACCGTCCCGTACCACGAAAACGAGTCTGTGACCAATCACAACCCCGTATGGCGTGAACACAAAATTTGCTAAAATATCGGCCTTCAAATTGACGCATTGTTCTCTGCTGAATATCTTAAGAGCATCTGTACTCACGGTAAATTCGATTAAACATTTTACTGACAAATTAAATCGAAAAATAATCGAAACTGTTTGAAGTGGACCGATGTGGATTGCAGGGTGGACGTTTTCTGTGTTCTCATCTCCACTTCAAACATTTTTGAAGTGTATTCAGGAATGTATGTAATATCAGTATATATTCCGTATGGCCAATAGGAGGGGAGGAATCAATTAGAAAAATCAGGCATTGTTGTACGTCGAATGATGTGTACAGTTCAGATGACTTGACCATTTGAAAGGATTTCAATTATGAAAGTGATTTGAACTGTACAAATTGCGCGGTCTTTTGTGAAATTTCACCGTCGGTCGTTTTCGTGGCTTATAGTCACCTCAACGATGGAGTCGGTGAATTCTGTCGACGTGCAGCTAATTTCTAAGAGACGGAGACAACGGTTAGCAGCGATTACCGCGGTAGTTAACGCTACCCGACAACTCTTCGCTTGTGTCATCTTGATCGCCGCTCAGTTGAGCTGAGCGACGATCGAGATGACCCAAGCGATGATGGAGGGCCGTGCACCTGGTTTGAAGAACTTGAAAAGAATCCCTTTGACATGAGAGGTAGAGTATCTGGGTAGCAATAATGTATACCTCGAGAAGGACTTCCGGCGGATTTTGGGTGCAGATTCTTTTATTTTGGAGAATATATTCAGACCTCATACTGCTGAAGCCGGAATTGTGGGGTACAAGAATTAAAGCGAATGAGAAAAACGGGATCACATCTACAATCAAAATACTAGCGTGCGTTCGCTTGTTGAGGACAGGCGATGAATACGATGGAATGGATGACGGCTGCAAAATGGAAGAGGAAACTCCGCCCGTCTACTTTATTAAATTTGTGCAGGACATAAAACGCAAGATGGGGATATCTACCTGAATAGGCGTCCTTCAAAAACGGAAATGATGGAAATTATGAATTATTACAATGAAGCAGGATTCAACGGATGTGGGGGATGCTTGGACTGCATGAAGTTAGGGTGGAAGAACGGCCCTTTCGCCGAAAAAGTACAGTAGCATAATTGAAATGAGAGAAAGTTGGCAACAATTGTAATTGACGCTTGGTGCGATAGGTCATTGTACATATGGAGCTGATTTTCTGGTAGAGCTGGAACCAATTATGACTTGACTGTATTGTCTGTTTCACCAATGATGGCAGAAATTCTGCGTGGACACTTTTTATATTAACTGGAAGAACCATACAAAATAACTGAAGAAGGTTCAGTTAGAAAGAAAATGTGCTTTCCTAGACGATATTATTAATCCTAACTGACCACTGTTCGCAAATTCCATCCACCAGCCTACAACAGAACCGGAACAGCTATACAAGAAACTACAGAAATCCATCCGAAAAGATATCGAAACATGCTTCGAGATCATGCAGGCGCAATTCAAGGTACTACGTGGAGAAAATAGAACATGGGTAAAAGGGGACATTGTAAGGACAAGTGAGGTGTGTGCAATACTGCACAATGTGTTGATCAAGATGGAAAATCTGGAGAAGTATTCGATGATGAATATGACAATTTCGTTATGGAGATGTATAATGACGAACAAGGGGTTGTACAAGAAATCGCTGGGGAGAACAGCAATCGTGAAATTCCGATACAACTAGCGTACAATGCATATGAAGTGTCATTGCTAGACGAGAATTTGAAATGACAAGTAGGCCAAGGTGTAATCGACTTCAGGAAGAATTATTATCAATATTAAGGGAACTGGCGATGAATATTCCAATAGATTTAAAGAAGTTGTTTTAATAATAAAGAGTACCCTCAAAATGGTTTCGTTTCTTGGAGGTAATACCCACCAATGACCCTTCCAGTCAGCGGAGATGTGTTGCAATAATCTCATTCAGGTTTAAAAACGTCCATCCATTCTAGCAATTTGATGAATTTTCATTTCATTGGATTTCAATACCACGTCGGTAATTATCGTAATCTTCATAATTATTTGTTACTGTAGCTATTAGACAACCACGGCCTTCACGATGAACCTTAACATTTGATTGAAGCTCGTCCGGTATTTTCCTCGTAGTATCATATAGTGTTGAGATTGTTTCCGGTGCATCACATGAACTCACAAACAAGTTCATGTCACTATCGCCACTATGATATGATTATTTGTGAACGGTGGAGATTTCTTTAATGGAACAGATGAAAAATGTTTGCAGATTTGTTCTCCCTCTTGACGTAAAAATGTAAAAAAGAAATTAATGATACGTTTAGGTCCCTGACACATTGCAAATCTTAACTATTGGACGGGTGGCAAAATGAAAAGTGAAGCGATGATAGGGTGGAACTGTGGAAATTGAAGCACTTCACGGGCGGTTTTTTTTTGGATGTTTCGATATATCGGGCGGTTTTATTTTTCTGTTTCAATATAACCCCCGGATTTTTTTTGTGTTTCAATTTGACCCTCCCCAAAAAAAGTTTTTCAATTCGATCTCTGCACAATTTTCTTTGAATCGAAATGAGGGCCGAAAGTAGTTTGGTGATTCAGAAAGAGGGCCATCGCACGAGAGGCATGTCGTGTAACCTTCAACTTCTCAGCTATCTCAACAAAAATTGATCGCACAGCTCCGAGTGAATCATCTGGCTCCGAATTTCTTACCGCATTTACGGCTTCATCTAGTTTCGGTTCCACCAAAACTGAAGGTGGCATCCGACTCGAAATTTCCTCGGATGTCAGCAGCTTTGTCAGAGGTTTACTAGTCGACGTCGCGGGTTCTCTTGTGTGGAACTGAAAGGATCACTGGGCGAAATTCCTTTCTTCTGAGGGAAGCAACTAATCGGAACCGTTCGAGAGTTATAAAGATATTAAACTATATCCCATTATATTAAGAGGATAATAATAATAAAATCAGCCGTCGAAAATGATAAGCGCCAACTTTTCTTCTTCTTTCGAAATCTAAAAACATTCACGCCTTCGCTCATCTTTCAAGGAAAAAATTAAAAAAAACCTTTTTTCAACAACCACCATCTCTTAAAAATCCATATAACATTATCCACAATCCTTACCATTCTGACCGTCCGAAATTTTTATCTCCCGAATCACTATTAGTTGCATGTTGTGTACCTCCGCTTTCATCATTTCAGATTGCCCCTGCTCACCATTCTTACTTTTAAAAGTTGAACTGTCTTTCAACGGTCCGGAATGCCCATTACAACCACCACCTTTCTGTCGTGCTGTTGATTCTGCTGCTTCTACTGTTGCAGATCCTCCTCCTTTCGTAGGATATTCTGCTGCCATTGCTGAATTGTTTGATCCGCCATGTGACAGTCGTTTCTCCGCCCCTGCTACATCACTACTACTATTTCCAGTCACTGTAGTCTTCGTTGGTGATGCCCTCATACCTGTCGTCCCAGTATCAGTGAAAGACCCTCGCCTTCTTACTACAACATTCACGTCACTCTGTACATTGCTCATTGTCGGTGATGATTATGCTGATGATGTTTTTGTTGTCGTTGATTCTGCTTCTGCTGCTGTTGTTGTTGTTGGTACGCCTCTAGTCAACTGAGTATCAGTATTTCAATTACCCATTTGACTAGTGTCTTCTGTTCGAACGTTACCATTTTCTAATCCATGTCCATTACTTTAACTATGGTTACCATTGATGGCCTTACTATGAGCTGATGTTCGTCTTCGAATGCGCTCATAACCAGTGGATCCACCAGAATGATTCATATTTTCGCTTCAGTCCTTTCGGCAGCCTCATCTAACTGTTCACGAAATTGACGTGCCTCAACGGTCACTTGCAAGTATCCATCTCCACATAATTCATCGATTGCTTCTCTGTATTCTCGTAATCTTTTCCAAACGCCAACCGTATGTCTAAATAATCGTAATTTCCGTAGCCGTACATCAACGACTCGGTCATTCTTCAATGCGATAAATTCATCGTTGAACAGTGCAATAAATGATCGCAGTGAAAATAGTTTGAATACACATTATGAAGCTTCAAGAAACGTCAATCGTGTCCAATACACTTTTTCATTCTCCAATTTAAGTTTGAAATGTTTCAAAATATGATTACGCCGCCGAACATCAGGCGCATATCGAAGTACTTGAATCAGAGAACGCATAGATTCTTTTCGAGCAAGATTTGTACTTTCTCTTTCCATTTGAAATAAGAAAGGTGCAACATGCTCGCATAAGTTTTCCTGAGAGATTAAATTGGTTTGGATAAATACTTTTTATAAGGATTTTAAAAAAGTTTGAAATTAAATTCAAACTTGGTGGTATTAGTATATGCATAAGTATCATTGCTTTCCTCCGTTTTTATCAGGTATAATGAAAATTTGAGGTGTCGATAACGTACATAATTATAAATCGTTTGAAATGATTCTATCATTTCAATTAATTAGTCGAGGTGATGATCAAGCATCGATGGAAATGAAAGATAGTGATGAAACGGCATGTGTACGTGATGCTCATGTTCGTATGATAGTCGAGCAGATACCAGTAGGCACCATGTCGCTGTTGATCGTATGTGTATGTTGAAACTTGCGTATGTTGAAATGTATTTTGCAAGTTGAGGAAGGGATGATGGTGGTGATGGATGGAATGCAATGATTTTTCTCATCATAACATACCGCAGTGACAGAAGAACGGTTTTTACTGTATTCTCGGTGAAACGTGTCCATCTGCTATACTTTTAATTGGACGAAAAATTTCGAAAACGTTTTCATTGGTCAATTAATTTCAAAAATTGACGGATAATTACTTCTGCTCCTGGAATCAGAATTTAAAAAACATCTTACTTTCTGGAAGAACGACTAACTTTCTATTGCTTTAAACTGTTGGTACGGGGAACTACGACTATAATCTGTCGAACAGACGTACAAAGTGAGTAACGAAGGAGCTGTAGGAGCTCCTGGATAACCCGATAGAAAAACAGCATCACAACCACAGCGTCATGATGTTGGAAAAACATTTATTTCGGTCATTCCATTCTTCGTCTTCTGCTTCATGTTCTACCTTTTTTTTCCTGTATACACTTCATCCATCATCATTTGAAATAATTGTCTATACCGTTCAGATTCTTTTGGTAGCATTTGCATTAACCGAAAATTTCGTTCCGCCCGACGATTACGAACTTGGCAATCTGCCAATCTATTCATAGCCTTCATAGAATTTTCAAAATTAAGATTTTTCTGTTTTCTTTCGCTTTCTTTCTTCTCTGCATCTTTCTTTTTAAATAATTCCCTCCTAATTGCCTTGAACCCTATCGGTCTCTTGTACTTTACGTCATCTTCTTTACTGCTTAAATTTATTTCAGGCACCATATCTTCTTTTATTGCTTTGTCCTCTTCTTCCTCAGACAGTTCACCGAACTTCGGGTAGTCGTTCAAGAATTTTGCAGCTTCCAAATACTTGAACTCTACGCCATCATTTCGTTCCTAATTCTACATCGCTCTTCCCGCTTTTTCTCTGTAGTATATCATCGTCATTTCCATAAGCGACTCGTATGCACGTCCGCAGTTATTTACTTTCATGATATGTTCTTTCGAAGCCAAATATATTGGAACCGCTTGTCTAAGTGAGCACAATTTTGCCTTCAACGCCAACAGCGTCTTTTTCAGTCCAAAATTTGACTCACAGTACTCTTCTATATCTGCCCACATACTGTCTTCAGATTTGTTCGTGCCTTTTATACTCCGGAATATCCATGCCTTTCCAAGGTATAGTCCCTCTCTCTTAGAAAAAATTTTCCCCTTTATTTTCCATACTTGAAATTACACCATATACCTTTCCACTGCATTTTGTTTTATTTTTGGAACCGGCGGGCCACCCTTTCTTCTTAATTACATTAGGAAGAGATGGAGATCCAGTTGGAACAGGAGCAGTGACAGTACGTTCGGAAAACATTTGGCCATCATTTGGAATGGCAGCAACATAGTCAAAAGTAGTGTCAAAAACAGTAGAATTGTTAGTAGTAATGTCAGTATCAGTGTTAGTATCAGTGGCAAAAATTTTCTCCTCGAGTTTAGTATCGTAGCTGTTCACATTTCGGTTTTCGACATCCATATCATTCAACGCTTCGTGCTGAAACGGATCGCCAGACATAGGATCAAAGTTGTTTTCATAACTTGAACCAGCAGTACTATGAAAATCCATGTTTGTGTTATTGCCATTACTGTTGTCTTCCTTTGATGATCTCAATTTGCATTGTTCGCATGTAGGCTTCGTAAGCGATGGAACGTAGGAACTGGAGAAATCACGTGAGGGAATGTATGAATCGGCAGTTGGAGGTCTCCATTGTTCACGGATTGTCTGAGTATGCGCTACCTTGTCGTTATTTGACCCCCTAGAAGTAGATACGTCGCTAGCACTATCTTCCTCTTTTGCTACGGAACAGGAATATGTAGGAGGGGTTGTCAAGTCCTGAGTGTTCATATTGGTTGATGATGTTGTTGGTCGATCCGTGCGCGAAAAATGGACTGTTTCGTAGGTGAGGTTTCCTACCAATGGTTTTGGTCTGTACGTACGCGTAAACATGGACTGTCTCCTAGGTTGGGTTTCCCATCCTCCTTTTATGTTCCAGGAGATCCCGAAAACTGCAATTTCATCTTCAACGACGGTGCTGTGTGCACAGAGGAGGAACGGATCATTCAAGGAGGGAAAATTACGGTGTAGCATATAATATTCCGGTGTGCTACACCGGAATATTATAGTATACGGGCCAACCATTAAATTTTCGGAAACAGAACTTTCACCCGGCCGGGCCAACCGGATCTTGTTTTTCACATGAAAATAAATTGGTGTCTTCTTTGGTGGGTTCGATTTCATTTAATCGAAACAGAACCTGAAATTAAACTCGATTAAATTTTAATTGAAATCAAGTACAAGTGGACTTGCCAATTTTCAATCCGTTTCACTGTATGAACACAAAAGTTTATCGAATTTATCGTGAGTAGAGATGCTCTAAAAATAGGAAAATTCGTACATAGTACAGTGTGAGGTTTGTAAAGTCAAACATCAGTATACTGATGTTTGAATTTACAAACCTACTGTATACGGTGAAAGTGTACATAGTTGACAGTTGAATATTTGTACGGTGAAAGTGGGGAGAGTTAATATTCTTACTGTGGAAAGAAGGATGAAGTTGAAATTAAGTAGTATGAAGATTTATTTTCACCGAACTAATTATGTCATTCATCATACTGTAAATGTAAAAAAACTTGTCCCCTCCCAAACTCCGCTTTCTGTATAATACTAAAAGAATAATACTCAACAGAGCATGTCAGTAACAACGTTCATATCCTCATGTTCAACCACTTTACCAAATTTTCATTACTGAAACACAAACTTAAATAAAACAATCGTACTATCTAACTTCCTACCACACCCATAGTTACGTCCACGCCTCCCTCCTTCTTCCCCCGCTCACCACCAACAACAGAAATAGTAGAAACACACAGAAAGAGATGAAGACGTAATCAAACATGTAACCACCACCGCCAAGAAAGATAGGATGAAGCACCGCATTACGAAGCTGGATTCGAACCATCTGTTCAAAAAGATTATCATGAAGTACGACCGTTTTCATTCCGTCTGTCACGTCACAACTTTAGACTCTTAACTTTACTACCCGTCCCCACCACTGAAACTTACACAACTGGAAACACAACACTCAACCACTGATCGCATTTAAAATGTCTGTAACCATGTTCCAGGCAGAATCTATTCGCCTTGCATTTACATTACACAACAGAGACTAATCCACAATATACACAGAATCAGCAGCAACAACAAAAACAACATGAAAGACATAGTACACATGACCTGACCAAAAGAATAATTATTGCAACGGGTTGCGTCGTCTCCCAAGCTTCTATCCCACATATTGTGTGTGATGTATTCATAGCTACAGTATGGCTGCGATGTGCACAAGGTGAGGAATTAATACATATACATGCACGCTCATTGGATGCATTTTCATTATCAACGTGTGCATTCGCACCGTTATTTCTACATAAATAAATATTGAAAACGGGGTTAACGGTGGAACAGATTCGAAAAAATGCACATGATGGATGTTGATAAGTAGTAACATAATTTCCTGTGCCTCCCAAAACAGCAGTGGATGATGTGCTGAACCAGGAAACTCGTATATTTTCTAGAGGTGAAAACCCACACATTACGTTCGCAATTGCGCCACCGAGGGTTCGACCGGTCAAAAGTACTTGCCGGCGTAGAAAGGCATGGTATGAAAGAGGGCCTAATCAGAATCGACGCCGTGCATAACCCTGCCCTCTATGCAATTTGGAAGGACATACCGCCAAAACCTGTTCTCTCCGTCAAGGAGATGATAATTAATTCAATGTTTCACAGTACTGAATTACCACTTATAATTTTGTTAAATATCAAAATATCAACATACGCATTCACACGTACTTATGGCATCATTTCATTTTCACCCTCCCATATATGTCAAAAATCATTTCACCTCATTGATGTTATGCTTTCCTCAAATTTCACCCTACCAATATTCAATTATCCACGCTTTCACCGTACTCATGTTTCAATTTTCAAACCTTTCACAATACTAAACCCGTATTTACCCTCAAAAGAAAAGTTTCAAAAAAATCATGAATTAATTGATTCGAATTCACATAAAAATCACAAAATGATACCAAGTTCAAAAAGTAGAATTACCTGAAATATGTACTGAAGAAAATTACATTGTCCAATTCAATCCTTTTCGTAAAAATTTTGATTTTTGATTTCTGTGACTATAATTAATTTTTTTCCAGTTCTACATAAAACATACATTAATCTGGATATGATGGAGAATATAATTTCACACATGACTAAGTGGTCCTTTTTTAATTCTTTTGGAATTGTTTTCTTTCAGCCTCCCATTGAATCGAATGCTGAAAGTAGACCAATAAAATATTTTGTCAGTAACAAATTTTGTGACTGACAAAATATTTGGCTCTACGGTCGATTCGGTCGTCATAAATATCTTTTATATCTCCACGAATGGTGAGTTTATGGTAATGATAGTGGCTGTGTAATATTTTAGAATATATGTTTTAGCCAGCGATGTCAAAATTCATTCTTATTGTCTTCCAGACATTTAGATTCTAGGACTTTTACTCATCTTGCATTCCTCTCTTGTTCCATCTTTTACATTTTTACATATGGCTCAATCAACGGCCTACTCTATCTCTTTGGACTGAAAAGAGCAATTGTCTCAATTTATCGTGCACTGAGTTCAGAATCTCTCCATAATTTATGCCGGCTATTCTCGAATAGAAATTCAAACAGATTTGCATTTATACACTATGCAAAACTATTTGCATTCGGATCGTTCATTTAATTTTCCATATAAAAGATTCTGTTATCTTTCCTATCTCTTTGGATACCCTTGAGTATCGAAATTCGAATCAACTTTACCTGTATTTGCTACTCCACGCTACTCTGTTCCCAGGTTGTTCTTCGGTCTTATTATTTATTTCAACGCCCTCTTTTCTCAACTTTACTCAAAAGTAAAGTTGATTCTGAACAGTCATGAGTAATAGAGAAGCAACTGCATGAAATGGTGACCACCAGTGGTGCTGCTGGCTTCACCGAATATCAAACCATACCTGCATATCATACGTATCACTGATATGATACCAGTGATATAATATATCCATAACATATTATGTTATGGAACGAATTAAATTTTTGATATTTACAGTATTTGATGAAATAATTCAATAATATTTTGATTATCGTTTTACAAAGCCTCGATGGCGATTAGATAGCTTAGGATGAGCATTGGTAAGATCATCATTTTCATCACCATCATCGTTGTTTAATGTAGGTTTTTGATGAGACTGTGCTCCTATATTTGAAATGCATCAGTATGTACAGAGTCAATTATTGAAAAATAGAAATTAACACCTGCACCTAAATCTTTTTAAGATGATTGACAATATGTTTCCTATTTTGTCTTAATTGTTTGTCTTCTTCTTCTTCTTGTCATTTCTTCTTTCATATGCTGCTGTTATCAAATATCAGAGGTGCTTTATCATTATGTAGCATTTTCATGAAGTCAATCAAATTTTAATTCCATGTATTCTTACGTCGATTTTATAATACTGGAAAAGTTTCATAGTAGGTGAATAAATGTGGTATAATTCTCCACGAGACAACTTCTCAATGGGTTTTGGTGATGCAGCCATAGTACTGATATACGGTCTTGACATCCTTCTCTTACTCGCTGTTGTTGTGGTAAAACAACTTGATTGTCATTTTTGATGAGATGCACAATTTCCGGTGATTAAGTATTGGAATAATTTTTGTATTCTTTGTCGTATTGATTTCTTTTTTATACTGTTCTTGAAGAGGATTTATTCGGTGATCGCTGCTTGCTCGCACAAACGGTATCGTCGATGTGTGAACGTCAATGACAATTTTCATACACATTTAAACTTTTAATATATATAAATTTACATGTGTATTACAATTAGTAACCCTTTAACCCTCTTGAGACGGCGATATATGTAAATTAAAAAATGGGGATATTGGGATGTGATTGGGTTACGGAAGTAGTGTCGGACTTGTGTATGCATGGCAAACATGTTTGGACCAAATACAAGAGAAATTTTAGTTTTTTTGACAACTGTATCCCTTATTTCACATGTACATGAACTAAGTAATACAGTGCTGTGACTGGCTCAAAAAAATATATTTATTGTTCAGTCAATGACAGGTTAAGAATCTACTATGTATGAGTACAAGAAAATAGCGTACACTGTGTTCTCTGTATTATTTACTGTGTCATGAAGGAAGGGAACTTCAAATAGCAATGAAATTTTGGTACTGTTTGTAATGATAATTTAGATAAGATTTTAGTAGCACGTGTTACACGGTACTAAAATAGAATTAAGTCAGAATCAACTTATGTATTAAGTCATGTATATTCCATTACGTATTCTAACAGACTCGGCCTCGCTGTTCAATATTATTACGAAATAGTCAACAACTACCAACAAGAGGTTGATAGTTGATATTAGCGAAGTGAATCAAGCCTACAAACAGAACGAAATAACGTAGATTGGATGGATTAAGCGAGAGAACATCTTGGCTGATTCGCTGACAAAGTTGGACACGGTGAAATCGCTGTTGCATTTTACGGATACAGGAACGTTGGATTATTCAGTAGGACAAATCGCTGCTAAGGAGAGTGTTCATGGAATAAATATCTGAGCTCATATCAAGAAGTTGTCCGTCGTATCGCGAGAAATCTCTTACCATCGTCTTTCGTAAAAGAAAGTTGCTCAAGTGTTTGAAAAATGATACGACGAAGTGTCTCTCTTCGTAGTATACGGTCAGTTTCTAAAAGACAGTATACCATACGAAGCATTTTCGAATGGATACACTTTGATTGACGCTATACAGTATACGATTCTGGCAATGGCTCGAACTCAAGTTCAATTCCAACTTGAGTTGACTATGTTACTAAGCAGAGAATCCTCAGTGTAATTGATCGATATAAATTCAATCCAGTTACACCATATCAAACGGTCAGTAAATCCTCTGATTATTATTTGTGAGACTTTCTCCTGCCAGCCCTTATTCATTCTAACAGGCCTATCAAAGGCTGAAACGTTACACTCGACTTTCATTACTAACAACCACGGGTATTAAAATCTGACGGACCTTAAAGAGAAAATCAACTCGAGATTGTTCTCTCTTCACCGTTCTCGTCACACCACAGTTTATGGGCTTACAGATAACGGATTACACTACGCAAATTAACAAACATATTCATCTAGTAATTTCCAATATCACACAAAACATCTCAATACTCTTCTATATCATAAAAAAAAAGTACAACTAAGCATTCTCACATGATAGAACATGTATATAATTTTATACACTAAAATACCTTCCACTATAGCATATAATCCTAACCCCAATCCTAATCCTAATCCAATAATTCCCCCTAATGCCAGTAATATTCCCATACATCAACCCACTATTCCAACTCTCATAAAAGAGAACATGGAACCATGGATACTAGCTATACGCTGCGAAGCCGAAACACTTCAAAGTTCTCATCATGTTCAAAAAATTGATTATGTCTTCGATCCTCTAAATCACATATCGGTAACAGCACTGACGCGTGTACTACTCACATACCTACCACCCGATATAGCCACACCAATCATAATACCCGGTACCCCTATAAACATATGTCTTGTCATTCGCAGAGTACAACGTAAATTAGACAGACAGACTCCTGAAGATCATTAATTATTAGAAATGCAGACACGAGACACAATCATCACCAACTACGATTATTCAGAAAATATTTTGATGCGCATAACTGCATCATAACACTCATGATAGCAGCTCGCTATTCAAACATTGACGAAGAAACTGCAAAGATAAAATTTATATTCAAAGGAATTCGTCACCATCCAGACTATGCCCATCTCACCACACTGTGGTTCACAAATATTCCACAGACTATACGGGCACTTTCAAACAATGATCATATCGATCGAAATAAACACAATGAAAATATCATCAACATCCATCATGTATCACTACCTACAATCACCATCACAAAACTATCAACCATACCGAAAATCAAATAACCACAGATTTCAAAAACAAAATACCAAATACTGCAAATTCCACGCATATAATTACGGCAGAATGTTAAAGCATTCTGACCACAAATTCCGGGATCCAAATAATCCTCTTGATATATACTCCCAACAAACCCCTTCCAAAAAGAATCAACCCCGTCGACAAAAAAAACCTTCAACAACATCAGCAGCACCACGATGTAGAATGATACATTCTCTGAATAAATCTTCTGCACCTTACAGCTATACAGGACATCTGGACCTGGAAATCCCACAAGCTCTGATGATGAATATCCATCATCAACAAATGGTACGTATATTCTGGACAGTGCAACACACCCTACGCATACTCCAATAACAGGTCCAAATATGCGAAAACTTAAAAAAAGTTAACATACTTGACTGGAACAAACAACTCAACCAATATTACACATTCTGTAAATATACGAATCAACCTACCACATGGGTTCCTAAAATCAAAGGCAGTGACAACGTCCAATATCCCTGACACTCTTGTATCGGTTCAATCAATTCCCGATTCAGACAAAGCGATGATATTCACAAAGAACAATGCATACCTTACAAAAAACATTGCCAAACCACATCAGACAAAAACGAATCGCATCATGGCATAACTCTTCCTACAGAATCCATCAACATTCAAACCACAATGTATGCAAATCATTAAAAATACAACCTTTACTGAATAGCTCCCCAATTTCTTCGAGACATTCCATCCTGGAACGCAGATAATTAACTCGTTATTAACAACATCCTCATACATTTTTAAGTAAATACAAAATACAAAATCCGTACCTCATAAAAATGCAACAAATACACACATCATTAAAAACAAAACGACTAATTACATCTTTACATAATTATATACCGCAGCCATTTATAAATGATGACATCCATGCTGTCCATATGGCATTCAATCATGCACCATACCACTCCTTTATGCCATCACACAAAGTAGAAAATTTCAGAATATCAACCACCTGAAAATATCACCAGATTTCTTTATTACCTGTCCATCCTATGCAAACGGAAAAGAGGCCCAATATTCACACCTTCTATCAAATACTGGAAATAATATCGCTGGAACATCCATTTCAAGTGATACAATGGGCCCCATATCACCCCCGTCTGGCAGGTCCCATCGACATATTTTACCATTTATTAACACCTCATCATGTTTTGTAATTTCAAACCCAATTCCATCACGGGAACAATTGGCCCAAATAATACTGGAAATAATGAACTATATGAAATCTTTACATGTCCGTCACCCAACCAGATTCCATTCTGACAATGCGCGCGAATATTTGTCAAATGTAGTAACATCATTTTTAAACAATCACGGCATTGAAAAAACAACAACAACACCCCATCAACCACAATCGAACTCCAGTGCAGAACGTATTAACAGGGCTTTAATGAATGCGCCACGTTCATCCCTGGACCATATCAAACTACCCTCTCAATATTGGGATTTTGCTATGATAGATGCAACTGTCAAGTACAATTATCTGCCCCACTCCAAACTAAAAAAATTACCCATATCTATTTGGAAACCAAACGAAAAATTTTCAAAATAATTTCTACCTTTTGGCGCTCTTGGCACAATTGTCCAATCAAACGCCTCCAAAAAACGTGATTCACGATCACGCCCAGCAGGTTTTCTACATAACAATAATGCAACCCAGTATACCATTATATTCACCGATACATCTCAACTTTCAATATGTAGATCAGATAATTTCACACCCTACCATCCATCATTCCATCCTGTTCGCTCATCCGTTTAAAACATATCAACATCACCGCACGAAATCTACTATTGTCACCGACACACCGGCACAAAAACATCTAAATCAACTACAAAATTACCCTTACTCCAAACAATAACCAATATCGGACGACACCGAAATCAAACAACTAAATGCGAACAATGTATTAAGATGGCCAACCTCTATTCCTACTAACAAGTTTAAACCTATTTCATTAACGATGATATATCGTTACAAACGAGACGCTGATTGATCTATACTACCTAGGAAATAACGGTGTGCTGTACGTGAAGATTTAATGAAGCCAAAGCTTCACTACAACCCCAATCATACCAGTCCCTATTCAGCATAAAAAGCATCCTCTCGACCAATCTTCTCTCACGCTTAAAATACAATCAGAACATCCGTTATTTATACATTACCTCAGCATTCACTCACGAACGATATGATCCAGATCATATCGTCTATGTAAAGCAACTTCCTCTCCCAAATGGCAAATTTGTGTTTCCAAAGTGTACATATGGAATACTAACAGTAAACCTCTACAGGTCTATGCCAGCATGTCATATCTATTTATCAAGACATCACACACATTTAATATCCGACGATTATCAACAATCTCATGCCGACTCTTCTATATATTTTAAAAGAACTAAAAATGGTATAATATTAATTTCAATAACAACTGATGATTTCCTCGTATCCGTTGCTAGAATGCAGGAAATTCATCACTTCCTTACACACCTCAGAACATAGTACACAGTGAAAGATCTTGGTGAACCACATACATACTTTGGATAGGCAGCATATGATAACAAAAAAACAAAATTACCCTATCGCAACGAAACCTCATCAATAAAGTAACGAAAAATCCAAACTTACAAAATGCTAACCCCATATTCACTCCCCTTCCCCACAAACCAACTTTTGATTATGACAGCGAAGATGAATGCCTCAATGGAAAATACAAACAATTATATATGTCGACACTTGGTATATTTGCTATCTTGCGGATGGTACAAGATTCTATATCGAATTTTCCACCAGTCGTCTAGCCTAATTCATCAACAAGCCGACAAAATAAGATTTTAATTTGCTTCAGCACCTAGTTAGATACCTACACAGCACCAAAAACAACGGATTAACTTTCAACAATCATCCGAACCTTCTCTAACCACATAATCGGATTTTTATTTCGCATAATCACACGACAGACGCTCAACATCGGGCTTACTCCATGCATCATTTGGAGCACCTGTCCACTGGACATCAAGAAAACAGAAAACAATTTCATTAAGCACTTGTAAGGCAGAATATTTCCCTGCCTCACAAGCATTACAAGATACTTTATGGCTCAGGAAAATCATAACCACATTTACTAAAAACTCCCCTGATGCTACAGCCTTTTTTGTTGATAACAATGAAATGATCGACATTGCAATCCATACGGGAAAAACGAAAAGGATGAAACACATTGACATCAAATTTCATCATCTCCACCATCATATCAACTAATCCAACGTAAATCTACATCGCATACCTACATCTCAAAACATTTCTGACATTCTAACAAAACCTCTTCCCCCTATTAGACAGAAAAGTTTCATACCTACTCTCATCGCATCATCATCGACAAACTCAATATCACTGAATGATCACAAGCAAGGAGGCGTGTGGGACTATTTCCCTTCCTGCTATTTATTTATTAATTTAATTTTCTTCTTCTTCTTTTTTCATCACATGCTTGTATCATTCATTATATATATCATTTTTCATATGCTTGTATCATTTATTATGTATATAGTTCATCATATGCTTATATCCTTCTTCATCATACTTATACAATCTTTCAAGATCATCTATTATATAATTCATAAGCATAAGCATACAATATCTCAATATAATCGTACACTTCATCCATTACTGATACATATATTACTATTCTTTGAACAAATCGTTTTACCAAGATTCTACCTATTGTATAGATATTCTTAACATTACATTTTTTACAATCCCTCAAGGTAATCTATTAGGGTACATTTCATCCATTACTGATACATGTATATTACTATGCTTTGAACAAATCGTTTCACTAAGATTCCGTATATTGTATAGATATTCCTAACATCTATATCTTTTTTTGCTATTCCTTTATCTCTCGAATTTCTTTCCTGAATTTTTTAACTATTATTTTTTCTTTCTTTCTATCTGCTTTACTTTTTTTATTTTTCTCTTTATGAGACTTTCTCCAGTCATCCCTTATCCATGCTGGCACGCCTATGAAAGGCTGACGCGTTACAAGTGACTCTCACTCCTAACACCCACGGGTATTAAAAGCTCACGAACCTTGAAGAGACAATCAACTTGAGATTGTTCTCTCTCCGCCGTTCTCGTCACACCACAGTATTTAAGGATACACTAACCAGTATCATTGTTGTTTGAATAAAAACAGCTGTCATGTCATGATATATATATTTTTCTTAATCTCGTTAACGTTATACATTTTTCTGAAAACGTCGTTAACATCGTTAACGTCGTTAAGAAAAATATATATTATGACACGGCTGCTCTTTTTTTATGACTGCTCTTATTATTCGAACAAAAATGATACTAGTTTTAGTGTATCCTTAAGTACTATGGTCTGACGAGAACAGTGAGAGAGAACAATCTCGAGTTGATTGTCTCTTCAAGATTCGTGATCGTTTAGGGTATCTCAAGTTAGGTGCTAGGTCAGAGCATCTGAGTTCGAACTCAGATTATATACACTACAGAATAATGTATATTTTGACGGATGTTGTTATGCATGAATACAGCACTGGTGATGAGTTCGGTGCTGAGTTTTTCGAAAAACTCAGCAGTGAACTCAGCACGCTGAGTTTTCATAACTGTAAAAAGTAAATGAAAAACCATACGTACAAATTTGGCCCATGAAAAACTCGAATGGAAAGAGGAGCCATGCATATGTAAACTGTTCAAAAGAAAAGTTCAGGGATAGCCGAAACGAGTAAACAAGATTTACAGTTAGACTGTACTTGTATCTAGGAAAGAAAGAAGAAGGAAAATTACATGTGGAAAGAGACGTAATTGTCACGTACCTGTGCGTTATGATGTCATATGACATGTTGGACGTTGTTTCATTGACGTTGGACGTCGTCATAAGACGACGTTTTTATTTTTATTTCCAACAATAACAGTGACGTGGATATACTTGTGGAAGGTCTATCGTTGCATACGATAGAATGGAAAGCGAATATTTGTTCCAACATCCAAGAAGCGAACCCGCGTACCGGGAAACACAAGATGTGATGGCGATCATACCAACTGTACGGGAGACTGGGATCTCAACCCAAACAATGTGGTGCAATTGATCTCTACACGTGGACGTAGTCGACCTCAAATTCGATGTCAGAACCTCCTGTCAGTTTGGTCACTTTTGTCACGCTCGGTCACACTTTTTGTCACGCTCGGTCACACTTTTTGTCACATTTTCGGCGTTTGGCCTGGTCCGGGATATTGAACCACCGGCCGCGTGTTTTCCAGGCATCTATACAGTCTGTAGAGGTACATTTCTGTACCTTGTCTACTGTATGCGCCTCCTTTCGCCGTCAGGCGACGGGTGAAGCTTACTTCAGGGAGTTTTTTGCAATGCATTTCCTTAACGATAATAAACGCAAGCAGAACAGAGCCATCTTCCACACCCAAAGTTTTCCTTCTACAGTTATAGCGAAGCCACTTTGGCTACGACAGTCCCCCAACCTCGTGTTGGAGAGTCAGTCATCCGCGCATTACACGCGTTGCAATTGGCCGGCTCAACATAAAACCCGTTCGATTCCTTCGCCTTACCAGCGCTGACATAGATTCGACCGGACT